>JAZGTJ010000418.1:0-116643 GCA_036877575.1 Botia almorhae | reverse complement strand
ATTTATATATATATATGTATGTATATATATATGTAAATAATTTAAGAAATAATACACTAAATATCTGATTTTATGATGCACCCAAGGCAGGCTAAATTGCTAAATTAGATAAAAAAAATGACACACAATTATTTTCTTGTTAGCACTCTCCTGCCTCCTGAGGTAGTCACCTGCCATTTTCGTGCCAAAAAAAACTAGCAAAAGCAGTTGTTATCCCAGGCAGCAACCTAAAATAGATGCATTTCACATATGAATAATAGGCAGTTGAAATATAGTTCCTTACATCATAATCTGTCATTATATCCTTTTTGCACAGCTGATGATGGTATAGTGTTGAAGCTGGTGCCAGAGGGTTATGCTTTATATCATGCAATTATATCATGTTATGATTAGGGTTAGGGTTAGTTAGTGTCTCTTCTTTTCTGAAAATCAAATTGCTTGCATAAATACATTACGCAACAATGATAAACATCATAAAATGGGTAATATAGGTAAACAGGTAATGAGCAATTTAATCAGTCTTAAAGGGTCTATGTTTCATATAACTATATAGACCCTTTAAGCTTTATAGCGCTAGCATTTGTGTGTCAACAGTAGGAGTATGTTACTAGTATTTATGTAGCCAGCGCCTTGAAAAGCATTATTGATTGCACTTCTAAAAAGAGAAACAGGTAAACTCCATTTGTCACCCAGTGATGGCTAGTAACATCTATTTATTGATTCTGGAAGAACAATAAGATTGGAGAGTATTGCATTGAACTGTCTGCCTGCATATGGGCGGAAATGCTGGGCTGCATGATGGCCTGACAGTTTAATCGACTGATTACTCCAGAGGAGTTGTTTTTAAGACAGCGTGGTCAATCCTCACTGCTCTGTCGCTCAAGGCTTAATGGGTCAAGATGTGAGATAAGCATTAAATTATATGTTGGCGACCTCGTGGCCTTCATAACAGCTGTCATAATTTATCTCATGCCCATTATAACCAATCAGATTGCAAACTTGTGAGATTTATAGATAGGTTTAAAGATTCGGTAAGCATTATTGATTATGACTGGCAAGCAATATTGAATTCATCAAATGTAGCATAAAATCTCAAAATTAATATTTATCTGTGAAACATTACAAGAGGTGTGTAATGGTGCCCTTGCAAAATGCAATCTCCAGTTCAGCAAGATTATCTGATTCTGAATAATAGAAATTAGATTTGTTTCACACCTCTATACGCACATTGCTTCTCCCCGCATCTCTGCATCCTATACCCATGATGCATTGCAAAAAGCAGCATGTGCCAATCACCCGTCTTCCCATCAGCCCTGCTGTTCAGCCTCCGGCGGCTGAGCGTGGCGAGGTTACACGATTATGTTTCCATTCCTTTTTCCAGAATCTCTGGTTCTGGAACTCCCTGCTCTTGATTTCCCATTATAAACGATTGCATTCTCACCATAGCTCCTGTTTTCTTTCCTACACACGCTCTAGTTCCCTCACACGCAGGTCAGGCCACGGGTCCCTTATAACAGAACCGTGCCGCTCCAAGAGCCTTCATCTGCACGCTGTGTAATGTTATTGTGTGGAGTCGTGTTCTCCCTGAGGAGAAAGTTGCATGATTCACTTTAGACATCACACACCATACTGTATCATACTGTGGAGTGGAGAGAAAAGGTCAAACTCTTACACACAAGGTCACACACAAACTTTTGTGTAATCACACCGAAGTCCATTGTTTTCCTGTATACAGTTTTTGGGAACACATTATTGTAGATCTGTGTTGTACATATTAGAATTTTCAATAGCTGCTTGTATGTTTCCTGGAGCTTTACTGGTAGATATGGTGCTAGAATGCCACGGTTCTGGGTTTAGTTCCCAGGGAACACATAAATTTAATCTTAAATATGCTTTGGATAAAAGTGGCTGCGGTATGAATAAATGTAATTAATGAGTATAGTAAAAAAGTAGGTGTTATTTCCAGAAGGTCTAGTAATTCATAGTAAATGTTATGGCATTGCGTACGTTAAATGTGTAAATACTTTATTCTCTCACAGAGAAATCAACCCACCAGTGGTTTACCTAATGATGTCTCTTCACATTAAACTAAAATGAAAGGATTTTAACATAAAAAAATACATTAAAATAAAAACACACGCTGATTAAAATGCTCCAAAGGTGGCTGGAAATCATTTCAATGGGCGAACAACTACTCTGTTTATTTTACAAAGGTTTCCCATTGTTTATCGACTGTGGGAGAAAAGTACGTTTTTAGTAGCACTGACAAACATAAATTTTCAGAACAGCACATTCCTGAGCAAAGCTTTCTCCTCCACATCCCCCCTGTTCTGCAGCTATGAGCAAGCTCTTTTAAAACCTAAACTACACAAGATCCTGAGAAAGTTTCAGGGGTTTTAATTCAACACCAGCAGGATTGTAAATGCCGGAAGAAGGAAAGAAGGAAAATGTCTTTCATTAGTTGAAATGCTCTCAGTTATGTGAGGGAAAGTCAGATCAGCTTTACCAACATGTAAATTTTCTTCAGAAAACGTTTTGTTGGTTTTTTTTATTGTCATTTCTATGGCTCTGACATCAGATGTGCCTTCACGTACGCTTGTGTGCATAAATATGTAAATGTATAAATTGCCACTGAGCTTTTTTTTCAAAGACAGGTGAAGTGAAAAGGAAATTAGCAAATGTCAGAAGAAATAATTCAAGTGTCAAAACTCCAAAAAAAAAACATTTAGGGTGACAAATAATAAACAGCCAGCTAAGGTGACATGCATTGCAGTGACAGGAAAAACTGGGGGTTAATAAACATTAAATTAAACTACAGCAACAAAAAAGCAGAAACAACAATACTTCTCTCTTTGATATCTTAAATATTTAACCAAATAAAGAAGTAGATATACAGGTTATGAATTCTGCAGGTCTCAAATGCAAATTTAATATTACTCCATGTACAATGTCAACAAATGTTAATTAAAGAGAGAAATGTAATTACTGCTTCCATGAAAAAGGAATAATTGTGTGGAATATTCTGTTGATAAATTTTATTTTTTATAAATTATGAGAAACGGGAATTCCCTGAATGCAAGAAGAATATTATAAGAACAAAACATTCTGCAAATTTTGCTTTCATTGGTTTAAGCTTAGTTCAAATAAATTCATTTCCATTTCAAAAGCAATGTTTGAAATGTTACCCCATTTCAAACAAAACAAAGCAGGTAAAAAACACAATTTAATTTATGTATATATATTATGCACTGCACTGTATATGTGTGTGTGGTGTATGTATATGTGTACAATAAACATACACTGTATTACATACATACATATATATATATATATATATATATATATATATATATATATATACATAACGTTACAATGGAATGTAAACCTCACAAAATGGTGACACTTCTCACAAATTCTCATCAAAATCTCAGTTTTTGGTTTAAAACACTTCAGTGTGATATTAGTTAATGAGAGCCAAATACCACAGAGGTTTTCAGAACAAAAAGAGAGCTGCTAACAGAAAAAGAGCTGCTATTACAAAATCCAAATTTACACTTTTACACTCACACTTCCAAAAAACAGCTGGACAGAAAAAATTATCTTTATTGGTTCAGAATGATATCATAGTTTTAAGGGCATCAGTAATTACACATCCTGAAAGAACAAAGACATAGGATTTTGTGGGAAACCCCAAAGGGGACTTTCAATGTTAGCCAGCAGCCAGTGCCAAACAAGCTGTATGCCTGACAAAACAGGTCAAACACAAAAAAACCTCATTTGGCTCTGTTCATTGAGGCTCTGAAATATATTCACTGTAGGCTGTTTGGAAACTGGATCACATCTACATTTGAGAGCATGCTATGTTCGAACTGACTGGCGGCCGTACTTTTATCCAGACCGTGTCTGAGCTTGAAAGTTAAATTACAACCTGAATTTATAAACGTATATAAACTTTTAAAAACTGAAAAGTCCCTCGTATACAATACACATTGCCCCCAGAAAGTATTTGGTCACTGGAACCTCAAATGAAATTGGTCCCAATATAGTTTCCCTCAAATTCAAACAGGAGCTTTAACAGAGTACAAAAAGTTCTTTATTTACTATTTATTTACTACTAAATGTTCCATCTGATAACAAGAAAGCACTTTAATTCTTAATTGTATCTTGTTTTTCACTTAGTTTGCCTACATTTTTTAAAATTTTGATATTTTATTCTCTATTCCAATAATATTCATGCATGCAAGTTTGGTGGCCAGATGCTTTTTGGGGACACACACAATACATAGAATATGATAAACAACACTGTGGTTCAAAATAAACATTAAAATTAAATTCTTTTGTAAGAAAATAGAAATTCATTTAAGCAAGACATCTAAAATATACACACTTTAAATGTGTATTTACACACATTAAATGCGTATCTCTGGGGCCACTGTAAAAACACACAATGAACACACATAGAATTTCTTTGTCCACACTGTTCTTGAAATACTATTTTGTTTCATTTTGAATTTAAACATCCCATTGCATGATCTAAAATAGACAATTTAAGCAAGACTATCTAAAACAACCAGTATACATGACCTGAAACAGTTCTGGATAAAGGAATGGACCTAAATACCTCCAAACATCTGCAAGCCAAAAATGATCCAATATTAAGATGCTCAGGACTGGTGTAGTGCCAGAGTGGATACAGAAATACAGTATCTGTTTAGAAGAGTTGTGTGTCAGCCATTCTGAAGCTACTCATACAGTACAGTGACATGCATATAAGAGCTTGTAGACCACTTGGGTCAATCTGTGGCCTCTTTTTGGCCTGGCACTGGCCTACTGGACTCCCTGAGAAACATACTGTATGTCTGGAAGGGACAGATATATAACTAGGCTATGAGTGGGGCTAAACGCAGAGGTTAACATCGTTGGCATTTTTGCTACAATTTCACAGTGCATTTGGCAGAGGAAAGAGAGAGAACCAGCCCCAATGCTTATCTGTCTGATGCAGCCCACATGTGTACAGCCTACCTCTCTCCATAGACCTTCTGGCTATTTTCACACCCTCCTTTTTAAGGTTCATTGCGTGTGACCCGGATTTCTTGCCCTCTCTACTGTATACCCTCGCAAAATGACCCACACCTAAATGTTAGGAAAGGTCTTTGGGGAAATATGTAGTGTGGTAGACAGATAAGTGAGAGGAGAAAGGACACATCGCCCCACAATTTGTTTTCAAAATATTTGCAACTGACTTTTCCTGCACAACAGGGACGACTTCCGCCCTTTAAGGTGCCACGGCGAGGGCCTGGAGGCTCTTAACAGGTTGCTTAAAGCAAAACAGGTGACTTACTGGTCCTTCAACAGAAAAACAGGACTGAATGAGAGGGGGTGTAGTGGTGAAAAAAGAACAGGAGAAGAAAGTGAATTTAAAACATGTGGGTCATTAGTGTGCAGTCATATCGCACAGATGCATCTGCTTTTCATATCAGCGTACTTGCAGTGCGACCAAAGCTGCCTCTGAGGGACCTCAGGTTAAGACCACAAAATATACATGTGAAATCAAATCCTTATATTGACAGCACCGGTCTGCTATTGATTACAGAGACCACAGAGGTTTATTGGATGTTATGGGACTGGTGTGGAAAGGCGATTTAGACCACATAAACACTGCAGTGTGAAAAACGACAGAGCATCTTGAAGCTCCAGACACGTTTATGGGCCCTGCGGTGTCGCCCACCTCTGACTGCACGCTCCGTTAAAACGCAGGAATCAAGTGCACACCAGGGATATAACTCCATGTGCAGAAAATAATGTAGGAACAATTTAAATTAAATGGCATAAAAACATGACAACACATACATTTGTGTTGCTTGTATACTGTCACTTTGAGATGTGGACAATGGCATATAATTTTATATTTTGGTATATAAAATATATATATTGGTGTTATACTGTATGTGGTGACTGCAATATCAAACCACAGAATGGAAAACGGTTGAAAGTAATAAAGTTATTTAGTTTAAAGTTATTTAAATCGTAACAGATTTAGTCTCAGTTAAGGGTAGGGGCTACATAATTTTGGACCAAATGTTGGATTGTATTTAAAAATTCTTAATAACTTTTTTGTAACAGGGTTAAAATGCAATCAAGACTGCAGTTTGCATTAACATTGAGAAAATAGAACACAATTACTTACTTGTTTTTATGTCATACTGTATTAAGGATTGAATCAATAGTATTCTCTAGGATATTCAAGGTTTTGCTTGTTTGTAGTTGGAAAATCATGCAATAACAGGATTGTGTGGGACACGGCTAAATTCTGGTGATCAAAATAATTTATTTTTCCATTAATCTTCATTAGTTTTAGAATTAATTGGGTATCAGTTCAACATAAGTATCTGGATCACAAATGTGAGCAGCAGTATAGCACAGAGGTGCAGAATCTCTCTGACAACAGGTGTTGTGAAAAACAGGTTCATTGAGAGTTTTGAGTTCATTCTCTGGGGATCAGCTGAGCTCGGGCTGCTGTGACTGCCTGTACATCGTGCTAATGTTCTCTCTCAACTCAAACCCACAAAGAGGAACCCTGCTAGGCTGGGACAAGTTATGTTCTCCTCTCCTGTGTTCCACTAAAGCTTGTCTATCTTGGTTCCCTGCTGGTTTCTTTCGTTCTCACTCTCTGTCTTTTGTACTATTTATATTTATATTTTTGTAGCGTTTTAAAAGGGAGGATGTCCCTAAATGGAAGTTTTGCTTAGATTTGTCAGGTTTTACTCACTTTTGGGTTCAAATTTGTCCCAAATATATGGTTAAGTAAACACACACTTCAGTAGGCCTCTTATTCAGCTCTTGGCAGTTTCTTTAAAATACAGGGTGAGCGCCAACATTCCTAAAGCTCTCACTCTGACCTGAACTTAAATTTCAGCATTGTCTTTATCACCGTCAAAGTCATTACACTTCCCATTACAGCACTTGCCAGCTGTGTCATAACCAGCATTAAAGTGATATATGGGATCGGAACTAGACTAAAATAAAGGGGGATAGGGAGGGGTGCATTTCTTCTCTTTCTGTCTCTCCCACTTCTGAAAATGTTCTTGCCATACCAGGAGAACAAAGGTTAAAATTCACTTCTCAGCATCCGGTATTCTTCAACTTTTCCTGAACACTGATACTAAAAGTTTGCCAAAGAGATCATCTGTGAGAAATAAATTACAAACAATTTTTCTTGCATGTCTGCAAATTCTAAACTTTACTCTGATGATTTAAAAACATCCCTCTTCATACACAGGAACTTCCCTATCAGAAACATTTTGTATACAATGTGTATACAAGAAAAGAACAGAAAACGTCATCACAGATAGCAGAATGTGAAAAAATGCTTGAAAAGTTGCTTTTGAAAAGTCGTGTAAAAAAACTGTTTTTTTTTTATTTGATGGTTACACCACTTGATATATCTAATGATTATCATATATCTAAATGATGATCAAAACCTAACAAATTTACATGAATACATAAATTATGCATTTTAAGCACTTAAAATAAATGATCTATTCAAAGAACAATAAACACAAATGCTGCTGCTTACTGTAAACAGAATGGAGAAACTGTTTATTGAATATAGATTTGATATGTACAGAGAAGCTTTGTGTACATTTTGACACATTAGGTAAAAATTGTGTAAAAACCATATGCGCTTTGCATATAAGAGATATCAGAACACCACTGTACCTATGACATACACAACAACAAAAGATTACATTAAAATGTGTTTAATGTACATACAAATACATTAAAATGTGCAGATTACTCATAGCTTTTTATGATTAAAACAAATTTTTATGAGAGAAAATCAAAAGAAAATATCATTGTAAAGATATGTGCATTTGACGACATGTTAACGTTAAACACAAAAACATCCCTCTTCATACACAGGCACTTCCCATCAAAAACATCTTTTGTATACAATGTCATATAAAATAGATAAGCAGCCAGCACCATACAGCAAAACTAAACAAGGTTCTGAAAATGCTGTTCTGGAAAATTGTTTCCCACCTTCTCTGTTCATGGATTCAATACTAGAAGCACATCATGTTGTACCACGGAACCAATAAGGATCTAGGGAGGAAGTATTGAATGCTTGGAAAGCAAAATGATATCCCTCATTGCTTGGTGTACAGAGAAGACATACGGAATGTTTCCACAATAAATGGAAGTGAGACAGAGAGACGGCAGGAGGAATTGTGTTCCAAACTCACTTTAAGAGACTTGGAGGAAAGTATATCGGTCAATGGGCTTGGCTTTCCTTTTTGTGAGAGCTTATTGCACTTTTTAAGCTTTCACTCCTAAAAATGTGGCCGGGTGTTTTATGTTTCTGCCAAGATAAAGTTCATAGACAAGAGAGACTTGTGTTACAGGCACTGATGATACACATGCAAAATCCAGACACACACACACACAGTAAAAACAGATATCAAGAAGTCACATTTGTTAGATTGTTAATTTCTTAATGAATAGTTTATAGAAGAGCTGAACTTAAAGGAACTGTTCACTTAAAAATTGTAAGAAATGCATTTAAAATGGCTGCATTACTTTGACACTAACTAAAAATAGAAAATGACAATGGACTCTAATTTACATTGCCAAACACCAAAACAGACAGAAACCCCACCATAGAAAGTAGTCCAAACATGGTAGGATTCAAGTTGCTATTTGTTGAAAATCTTGCTCTCTGCCATGGTTTTTTAAACTCATTTGCATTTTTAAATATTTTAAGTATGCGTTTTCAAGGTTTAAATGTATACACATGTTTGAGAGCTAAGGTGGAAAGTTTTGTTCTTCTTGTCACACAAAGCTATTGTACGTCTTTAGATTACTTTAGTGCACATATATTGTGAAGTACTTTTGTGGCAAACTTTGTGTCCTTTTGAAAGCTTGACAGGGCCTGTTCACCATCCACAGTCAAGGCTTTGAGTAACATAAAAGCAAATGTTCATGCTTCTCTTTTCTATACAAAGAAATTTAAACTGGTTTGGAATGACATGAGATTGAGTAGATGATGACAGATGCTAAAATATTGGGTGAACTACAGTTTTAGACTGTATCCGTGGCTACTGCGGCACAAGCTGTAACCTGAGCTGTGTTTTTATATTGTGGAACATGTGCGCAAGCAACCGCCTGTTAACCTGTGCGATAAAAGATGAAAAGTGGAACCGATCTGACTTCTGACTAAGCCACTGAAACCAAAGACAGTCTGTACAAAGGCAAAAATGGGAGTTACAGCCATAAAGTAACATGTGCACACACAGACACACATAGACACTCTGATGGATTCTACACACTGTCAAGAAAGTCATATAAATACATTAAATTGGCTTAACTGACTCCATTTACTTTAATACGTGCTAATGGTCTTACTCGATTCATCAATGCACATTAATCTGAAGAAAAAGGTCGGCTGGAGATTTGCAACAATGTTTACGCTATTTAGGAAGTCAATCAAGGAATGGTTTACTCTGTGCATTAAACTGGGATAGGAGAATGTATTTTAATAAAAAGTATAAAGAATTTTAGGTCACCATTTTGTAGAATGAAATCTGTAGTTTTACCAGCGTATTAGTTAAGGGATACACACAACAAGCTAGAAGAGGTAGAATTAATAGGACAGAATTAATTATGAAGTGAGTGGGAATGGGCGGTGTCACCTGAAGTACAAGAGAGAAGTATGACGGGTTAAAAAGGTTTAAGTGGCAGAAAGCAAGAGGACTGTGAGGTTGTGACCCAGCAGCACTCTATTAGCTAAGTATAGCTGCACACTGCTTGAGTAGGTAGCCTGACACACACACACAAAGAATACGTACATCTTTTCACCTCAAATTCCCATTACTGTACTGCAAAAACAATACTGATGTATCACTTAAATTGTTAAGTATTTATAACTCCAGGTAGTATGTGTTGTACTGCCCTTTAATTTATGCTAATTTTAATTCATTTAAAAACATTGTATTACAGTATTTTTTAAATTTCTGTTATTAAAGTAAAATGAGACTAACCAGAATAAAAATGAGATAATTTTGAGATTTCAAAAAGTGAATGTAAAATTGCTTTAGTATAAATTTTCAGGGGAAATGTTCTATAGTCATGAAATAATGTCACAATGCTAATAATCTTAATAGTCCTAGTTTTAATTTCTTATAATTTCAATAATATATATGAAATATTATTATGTTTTTATTATTTTGTGGTTAAATATGACCCAAACAGGGTCTTAACAGGTTTCATGAGATTCATCCACCTACATGTTCTTAGCACGCATACTTGATAGAAAACATGATATGTAGGTCACAATACTGTGGGAACAGTCATGTATCAAAGCCTCAGGCAGGCTGTCATGTGATTGTCAAGCCCAGGCCCCACCAAGTGTCATTATGTCAATGTATTCAATACAAACACATACACTTGTCAAGGGCAAGGATGGGAGATGAATGACTGACAAAAGATCTTCAGTATGTACAAGCATTTCAATTCATACAAATGTAAAAAACAAAAAGAAAGAGGGTTTAAAAAACTGCCAACCAATTACCCAGAATCCTCTCAGATAGACTCAGTATCCAGAGTCTATTTGTCTCTGTCTCTCTTCACATCCATTCAGTATTATTGCTGTGATACAGTTTTTTTACTTGTTTAGATCTCTTGTCTCAGGAATAGAAAGGATGGCCCTTCTCAGGGGTCTGAATGCGGTTGAGCCGGGCAAGCTGAGTGGGTGATGGTGGCACGTCTTGTCGGTATGGACCTTTGGGTGTGGTTGGAGCAGGGGTTTGAGGCTGGGTTGGGGTCTCCTCCATAGGGGGAAGCTTGGTTTTAGCCTCCTGCTCCTTCCGTCTCTGCTCCTGTCTGAGGAGCTCTTGGGTCTCCAGAAGAACGCGTGCATTCATGCCTGTGGGGATGGTGCCTTGGTAGCCATTGGTGGTGCGAGATCCCTGGTAACTGGAGTAGTGTGGGTTCTCTTTGGCAGCCTGAAATCCCTCGCCAGGAGGGTACACTTTATCCCATGAGTCTTGAGACACGGTGCTGGGATTTTTACGAGGTTGCCTGTTAGGAACAGAGTGAAAGGTCATTAACATCAGACAAAAGCAATTATTCATTCTCTTGAAATAAATTTGTTTTTTTGGATACGAAATGCTGATCAGGTGACGACAAAAGCCAGATTCAAACCCATATTTCCCACATGAGCACTGCAGCTTCATGTGACTACGGCATGTGTACTAACTCTATACTATTGTTGGTATTTGCATAAACTCTTCAATTCATGAATGAGCTCAAATTACGCAGCTTGTTTGAAAGAAGTATACTATTACCATGCTGAGCAATCAGACTAGTGATTTCTGCCTGGTGGAGGACAGAATGTGCAAAAAACACCATGGCAATGCCTTATACACAATATAGTATATTTACACACTTAAACAAAAACAACCTTCCTTTTCATGCATTCATGCCTCTCTTTTTAAGGTCCACCAGCATACCTAACATCAAGACAGAAAATGATAGGTTCCTTTTATGTCACCCGTACTGGCCAATCAACTGCTAGCTGTTTGACAGACTTGCCAGGGTTGGAACCTTGTCTGGAAATGGGGTAAAAACCAGCAGTCACTGCGAGGGATGTCCACTCAGACCATGTCCATCTCCTCTATGCACTGTTATTAGGATCCATTAAGCAGGAATGTGGAGCAGCTAACATGCCACAGTGCTGTACCTCACATTTTACACATTGCCTTACACGAGAGAGAGAGGGACTGCTTTGGATCCTTACAAAGGCAGATACATCAATGTCCTGAAATCTTCCAGAATTCTGTTCAGTTGTAAAAATAAGGGGTTTTGAGATACAAATTGTGATTTATTTTCTGAGGAACAAATTAAAAATACTTTATATATTCTTACTTTCGTAACAAGATATTTTTGGAGAAAAGGTGAACAATGCTTGTTTGTGACGTGTGGTTGCCAAGGCATTGCTATATGGTTGCTAAGGTAGTTGCTTATTTATGTTGTTACAGAAACAGCATAAGTTATGAGTTATGTAACAAAATGAGTTATGTAACAAAATTTTAATTTGTTGGGGAAATGATTTGGAACAAATGCCTAATGCCAAGTATGAGCAATTATAATAGTGATTCTTGCCTTGGCAAGCACCACTAAATATGTAATTTCATAGTCTAAAAAACAGAAGAGCACAAACACTATATGTTATGTTTCTAGCTGAATATAAAGGTTAAAATCAGTGAGGTTTGTAAATTAATACTTTTATCTCTGAGTAAGGCGTATAATTTAAAGTCAAAGGCTATGAACCTGTTTTACCCAAGTACTTTAAAATAAAAATTGACTGACGGCAAATGAAAACTGTAAAGTGCAGTGTATTGTTCTTTTTTAATGTATCTGTACTGAATATTAAAAATGTGTGAGCATTCAACCTTGTGCTAAGACCACACAGAGCAAAGCTGACAAACTGAGCAGAAACACATGGCACTCCTTACACACCGCAAAAAATGTTTGTATGTTAAAAATCTGTGAAACAATAATTTACACATGTATATTTATAAACTAACCTTCTGTGACTGTTTAACAACATAAAACAGATGCACATAATGGGCTTCTTAATGCAAACACAAAGATGTATAATTTTACTTACAGTAATGCAACCTAATGCAACCTTCATGAGTGTTCAACTCATGAAAGGAGTCACACCTTTTTTAAATTGTTTTTGATTATATACTGGGGAAAAGTCTTTTATGGAATCTATTTTGACTGTAGATTCCATTATGTCTTGTTTTTTAAGGTATTATCTCAACGTGAAAAATAAACATCACACACAGTCATGCAACATTTTGGGTTTTGATCATTTGGAACTTTGAAGCAAAATTCAGAGATTGAACATCTAGGAACCTCAACTGAATACATCATCACAGGACAGAGAATGAGCAAGTATGAGCAAGAGGAGAAACAGTTTCATGCTGCTTGAGTATCTAAAACACAGCTGGTGTGCATCATGGTTTTATCAAAAGGACAACGACCACACACACAAAGAACAATATTATCTCAACACCTTGAGTTTTGTTTTCTATCTGTTAACAGCAAGCAGAACAAGACACTGGAATGTGGAACCAACATCTTATCAGTGCGAGGGTGCGCATGTGTTGTCGCATTGTAACGTGCAGCTGTTGCGTAAAGCTGCGGATCATTTCACATGACTTTCATTACTGCTAATCAGCATTCACTTCGCTTATCTGTCTTATTTTCTGTTCCCCTCTGTCCTTTCTCTGCCTAATCCACCTCCCAATACTGAATCCCTTCATTAGCCAAGTGCTAAATCTGAACCCATGGGGTAAACACATAGTTGGATCCCTGTTAAAGCTGGTTTATAATCCACACACTGTCCTTATGCCTGTTGATCAATCCAAGCTGTGCTGTGATTGGTGGAGCTGTTCTTTAAGGCGGTGTCTTGATAACACCTTTTATTGTTAATAAACACACACCCCTGACATATCACTCTTATGGGAGAATGGGGTCATTTCACACCAGCTTGACCTTGCTTGACCGGCAGTATGAGATTATGGAGACGGAATGCACATCAAAGGGCCACAGCCCCGGCAGAGTTTCCTTGGGGAATGTGCCACAGCTCTGCCAGGACCTTGTCGGGAGTTTCCTCAGAAACCAGTCTGTGTTTTTCTCTGAAGTGCACCCGACAGCAACATTGATAATGCTTAAGGCGGTGCGAAATAATGGAAGCTGATTGGCCGCATTGATTAATTGTCATTATGTCCGTGTTCCGTAGAGTCTTGAATGCCAAGCTCTCTATTGACCCACAGAATTCCTCTACTGTCTTGGGAAGAAGCAGTTGAGAGAGAAGAATAGAAGAACGAGGCATGAATTGGGATTTTTGACCTTCTGCGGTGTGTGCTGGGGTTTGTCATTGCTTGAGGGGGGCTAATTCTGTAATTGTATATATTCTGGTTACATCATCCCTAAAGCCAATCAAAACAAGTCCCATGCCTGTAGGTTAGACCACACATGCACAGACACATTCACATTTTTCAATAATTACTGTCTCAAACCCTGTAGAATACAGATACCCTTAAAAACAAACAGAATTCCATTAAAATTGAAAATTGCATATGGAATTTTTTCAGTATACTTATACAAGAGCATTCTGTTTTAAGTAGTGCTTGTTAAGACATTTAACATTGGTCACAAACAAACCCCTAACCGTAATTGTTAAACTTCAGTGGGCAATGGGATAGAATTATCAAAAATATTACCTGGTATTTAAAATGGGGAAAAAGTCTCCTGACCAGATCGCTTAAAATATCATAGAGATATAGAGATAAGCTCTTTTGACTTAGGAAAGAAGTCAACCGCCCTAGCAACCCCATAAACACCACCTACCATCATGAAGGCAACTAACAAGTTGTTTTCTGCTGTGGTGGGAATATACTGAGTCAAACTTTATCAGCCCCGCCTGCAGGCTTTTTCACCCTTTCAGTTAAGTATGTAAAGCTCAAATGCGGGAATTTTTCTTCTGGTGTCGGTTGGCTGGATGCTTTGCATGAACTGAGGCAGATTAAGGAGATACCAATGCCTGCAAGTAGAAATGCTGACATCAAACATGGCCCGCGGGCAAAATTCTAAGCTTTATTGACATTTATGACAAATATGCAAAGGGGAGGGAGGGAAAAGTGAAGAGAGAAGATAAAACGAGATGAGGGATGGGGCTGATATCCATAAAAAATGGGGCCCTGTAGACTGTGGTTGCCAAGATAAACTTCCCTCAGCAAACAGGTTCACGGGCTGATTCTCATTAGGTTTAGGAGGGGCACATTCTCTCAATCCTGTGAGCATGAAGACAGAAGAGCTGAAGAATTGTTCTGAAGAGCTTAGAGCTAAAGCAGAGCCAACCACATGACAATAGACTGACTGCAGCTGAGGTCAGAGAAAGTGTGGGAGGCGTGAAAATAAGACTGCACACTGAGGATACATTTACATGACAACATACAAAGACAATATACTAAAACCGAAAAAGTTTTTACTTTTTCCTGGTTTTCATGTATGAACGACAACGTTGTCAAAAGCATCACTGTTCACAGTGACACTCGACACTCGACAGACTGAACACATACTATGCATGCACATATTATGAGTAATGCTGAGTAATGCTTCTGATTGTATGCTTCAGAAATTACACTGTACATAGTAAAGGACTTCAAAATACCATGATATTACAAAACAATGCATTGTATGCATGTCAAAAAATTGTATTATTAAAAAGTTTGTTGGATACTTTTTTGTTAGTGCAAACGTCTTAACAGCAGAGTGTTAAATAGAACTGGCTTTATGATTTTAGGCAAATACTCATTTCCCATTATTGCAAAGGAGAGAATATGTGGTTAAAAGACATCATCTGAGATATCGTACTTGTCTTGTGGTTTTTGTATAAATTGTGGCTTCCCTTACCGTGGTAGGGAATTGTACTGTCTCTGGGCTTGTGTGAAAGAGTCTCTCTCCTCTCTCTGTCTCTCCACAGAAACTGAGTGCCGCCCCGATGGTGTGTAAGACCCTGTGTTGGCCTGAAACATGAACACACATATTCCTGTTACACACAAACGGTTTGACAATATTATCATCACAATAAACAGAGCAAGGTGTGCCACAACACATTTTCAAACTTATATAATGACACTTAAAAGGACAGTTCTCAGAAAAAATGAATAAAATCTTTGGCTTCACTGAAGATAGAAAGCTAGTTTGGAATGTCAGAGTCAAAGTCATTTATTGAATATAACATTTTCCAAAGATTTATTCCTTAAATCACTGGGGCTTTTTTAAGCAACCAGTTTCCTCATTGATTATATGCAGGATTATATGCAGGTGTCAGTGTGGTGCTGTTAGCATTACCTGAGTTACAAGTGTAAAAGATTTAACAAGCACAGCATTTCAGAATTTGTGGTCAGCTGGGGGTTTGACAATTGTTCAAATGGGACACTTGATCATAAGCGATTCTTCATCAGACGCAAGTTGTGCTAATGCAAGATGCAACTCTCATGCCCAAATGCAATTAGTCCCCAGTGCATTTGCACTGAAAATGGCTGACTTCACAAAAACCAAAATGCTGCTTTAATGCAGAGGAAGAAAATTAAATTCAAAGGTACAGTAACAGGAAAAAAATTAAAATTACACATTATGCCCATGTTTTATATGAAACCCAAAGAACCAGGCAATTTTATCTTCATCCGATGAAGAAAAAGCTAAATATCCACAGAGACACTTTTTAGTAGCTAAAGGCCCTAGCAAATTGCAAGCTAGTGATATATCAAGCCAAGAACGAGGATAAGGAAATTATTTTATTGCAAGCCAGAAGCAACAATAAGGTAATTATTCACAGTGAAGAGATGTTTTAATGAGATTCTGACTGTAGAAGAAACCACAGCAAACAAAAAAGGTGTGTGGTTGTGAGAGGGACAGAATCACATATGTGTTTCGTAGACACAGTTAGAATCACTTATTATCACAATTCTGTTCTGAAAACTCCAGGTAGTGACAAAAGTATTTTTATTAAATGTGTAGCGTGTAAAGAACCAGACTGAACAAGTTGTTAATGCAGCGATTGAGTGTCGAATAACAGTTTGATCCTGAAATGCTTTAAGAAAATATGACAACTATTATCGTTATTTACATTTTTTATCTTTTTACTCAAAAACACATTGCTCCGCCCTACATCTACACCATTGGTAAAACCAACACTGTTCCCAATCAGGCCTCTCAAACAGCGTGCAACAAAATTTAAGACAACAAATGCCACTTTTCTTATCTCTTCCTGACTTCCTTTTTGCGAAACAATGAAACCAATAATACACACCTGAACAAACACAAAAAGTGTGTGGAGACAAATATAATTATGAAAAAATGTCATTCTAGAGAAATAAAGCATGAAACAGCTGGATAGAGTAGAGATAGAGCTGGAACTTGATGGTTCCAGACCTACTAAATCATGTGTAATCATCACAATTACTGTGCAGTGTGACCCATGAGCTCTTAATATCAAAGACAGGTTAGACGAGTGGTGCAGATTGAGGTCAGTGCACACACATGCTTAACCTTCATGTGCAACTATGTTTATCGCACTATATACTCAAACATATGGAATTCATTTTCAACCGACGCACTTGACCATGTGTGTGGAAGGAGAGATGTATAAATTAAGGGTGCAGAAAAGACAGAAAACAAAAGAAAAATGAGAAGGATAAGAAAAAAATGTTGAATTTGTCTTTTTTTTTAAAGAAATGCATCCTAATTATGGATTAAAAAGTGAATGGGAAAACAGACTTACTGAGAGACAGAACTCTCTGAAGGAAGTCTCGTAGGTACAATTTGACCAATTAAGAGTAGTCCATTTCAACACACGGACAAACCTCTAAACCCCAAGAAACCTCAGTCTGTAGAGCGAGGAAGATTTATTAGAACTTAAAGCTGCAGGTCTTCATCTCAAGTTCCATAAATACTGAATATTCTATCCAGAGTTATGCTGTTATGATGTTTTGCAGGTACACCAGTTTGAATGTTCTGAAGTGCTAAAAGTGCTCTTTCCTTGTGCCCCATTTTTTTATATCTAAAATGAATATTCAAAAAAAGGTTTTAAATTTCTGCTTTAAAAAAGGGACTGTATTCAAGGACCGGAATATCATAGACTGGGTTCATTTGACATGAGCCAGTAAAAAACACTTAGCAACCATCTAGAATACATTAGCAACCACACAGTAATGTGAAAGAACGAAATAAAAAACACCTGAAGTTTATTTTACTTGTAAATTCTTGAAGTCTAGTTTGGGCCCTTTTAATTTGTGCTAGTAAGAAACCACTAAGAAACGCCCTGACAAAACCCTAGCACTGGGAAAATTACTTTTGTATAAGCAACATAGTATTAACTTCATTTCTGGAGTCATTATAATGGACTTGAGGTCCATTATAGAGAACAGGAGGGTTAAGGATGAATATATACCAGTAGGAAAGCAATCAACACAAACTGCACAGCGGATGCAATAATCTCGACCTGCAGTGGATTTATCTGCCCACTGTTGGCCTCATTATAATGCAATACAGTTCTATCCTTCTGTATCCAGGCATTGTTCCCTAAGCTTACAGCGGTGATTTAGTATCAAGTATCAAGATAACCCTGTCTGACCAATGGCCACAGTAGGTCAAATGAGCAAGGACACGGATACTCCTATTCTACACAGTAGAAATCATGCCAGGTTTCTTGCACTGTTTGCAATCAAAGAAAACACACTACCTGAATACTCGCCAGGCCAAGGTTCTTGTAAAAGAGAAGCAAAGCACATAAATATGGGCCTATGAAAGCACTTGTGTGTGTGTAAACCAGGCACCAGCATAAAGCTTCCTTCTTTCCGATTGTCTTAACAAAAATATTGATTTTTATTGGCTGAGACAAAATGGTAAGAAACAAGCCCTTTATAACAAACATCTGGAAAAGCCCCTTTGGAAGTCACAGCAGAATAGGTGGGTGTCATATACAGGGTTGGAATAACGAGACAGGTCTAATTGTCTATTTACCGGCAGAGGTCTGCGACAGGTTTTGGCCACAGGGCGATCATCAGTGATCTGGGATGGCAGCTCGTCACTGTGCATAAAAACATGACAACAGCTTTCTTTTGGTCCTGGGGGATTATGAAACCAGGTAACACACCTTAATCACGCTGCTAATGCGCACCACGTGCTGTCAGAATTCACTCTGGGATTGAAGGATCGTGTGGAGCGCACTTAGCCATTTTTCTTTATAAACAAATGAAAGGCGTTTGATGTAAAGTTGGGGAGTTTTGCCACAGCAACATATTTAAAAGGCAATCGATCCTTGTTTCATGCCACTTTGATTTTTTTGTTGCACTGGAGGGACGATTTCGAATGATGTGTGGATGAATGGTATTTACAATTACAGCTATAAATAACAACCTGCTAAGAAAACCTCCACGAAACCCTGAGAAGCTGGAACTAGGCTGATATACAGTAGTTGAATTAAGTGCTTATTATAATCATTTATATACTGTGAGAGTATATTGTACAGGGATGGCGCTGATGGTAATAAAGTATAATGATACTAACCATGAAACATGTCATGGTACTGACGGAGTATTCAAGATACTTCAACAATTATCATGGAATTTTAAAAAATGCTATAACATAGTACCACCAAAGTGCCATTACAAAAATAATTCAAGATACTTAAATGAATACCATGGAATTACATAGAATTTCAGGAAAAAAAGTCTATGCCCAAAACAGCCATGCCCAAAACACATAGTAATTCCATGGAACTTTTTTTGTAAGTAAAAGACCTTAAATATGAACGTGCATGAATAGTTATGAACGTCCTCATGCAATAGATACCTTTGGTATCACATCACAGCAGTGCACCCAAAAGAATGTATGAACATTCTCATAGACTGTGATTTTATTATGACACTTTTATAACATCATTATATCAAACTTATGACAGTAGGATCAACAAGACTGTTACGGCTACAAACGCCTCCCCTGCGCTCTCTCACACTGTTTAGCCATCATTCTCTCAACCTGCAGCTACGAATGACGGCTGTTTATTTCTACAGGGCAACAGGACCACAGCACTCGCCGGCCCTCTCCGACTTTAAATCAATGTCAAATCTGTTTATATTCGCTCTGATGGAGAGTGTGTGTGTGATTCTAATTCAACCCAGGGATAAAGCACCTGGACCACCTGATCTGTTTTTGGAGAAGTGAAACATTGTTTTTAACATGCTCATAATAACCAAAGACCATAACGACCCCCTATAATTCGGTACGTGTTTTCAACGACCTGAGAAATTTATTATTTACTCACTCTCATGTTGCTCTAAATACTGTGTGACCTATTTTGCTGTCAAACACTGAAGCCTTACTGCCTTAGTCACCATTTACTTTTGCATATATTATCAGCACAATGAAACTGAATGGGGACCGAGACTGAACAACCTGTCTCACATCTCCTTATGCCATTTGAAGGACAGAATGTTTTGCAGGTTTGGAACAACATGTGTTCAAGTAAATGACAGAATTTCCATTTCTGGATAAACTATCCCTGTGAACGATTTGGTTACATCTTTGGTTATTCATTTGACCTATGCAGCCAAGAGCACATTATCCCCAACACATTAGCACAAACACCTCTCAGCTATTGTTTGACACAAGCTTTTGGTGCTGTAATTTACTGTTTATTGCTCGTGTCAATAACAGCAGCTTGAACCAGCAAGACATACACAGAACTCGGCTTGACCAATGTCTAAACGTTTTCTCTTCCTACATTTCAAAGCTGCATAAAAGATTACTGCCAATATCCTCCTGTATTTTAACACCCCCTCGACACAACCCTGGGTATTACAATGGTGCACACCGCATGCAGAAAACAGTCCAGATTGATATCCTAACCGCAGACTCCTTATCATACCCTGTAAGGTTCCAAATCAAAGGCATTCCCTGGGTCTCACTTAACATGTTTTGTTATTTGAAACCAGGCCTGTGAAGGGAGCCGGCCAGTCAACCGTTAATACAGTAGACCTGAGACGCTCAAGAGACGGAGCGGATTCTATTACGACAAAACGTCTCTAGTCTTAAAACAATGTAAACTATCACAAGCAATTAGGCGCCTTCCAGCTTGACTCCTTTGGTTTGCTACTGTGCAAACAAGAGAGCTTTCCTCTCACTAGAAACCCAGACAAGGTGACACTGTTACACACAGACAGAGGCTTTGATCCATCCATATGTAGATAAAAGCGAATCTGCTTAGGAGACCATGCGTGTGCATTCTTGAACTGAAACTGTCACTTTGGATCATTAAAAGGGATTGGCATTAAGTCAGTAAAGATTCATGGTATTACTCTACATCTTTTCATTAGTGGCACTTGCTATGGCAAGTATCACTTTAATATTGTTCATAATTAGGGTTACGTATATGAATGAATCCCTGGGATAGAGTGAAAAAGGAAAAACAAGTGTAAAAAAGTATTACATTATATTGTGTATATATATATATATATATATATATATATATATATGTATACAAGTATATACATATCTTAACATACCAAGGGATGTGATATTGCTTTCAATACTACTACTATAAAAAATCGGACTTTTTACTTAGCTGCTCTTAGCACTGGTGTAACTGAAACAGAACATTAATGCATTAATTGAGTTTAACACATTCTAATCTCTGTAGAGCTATTTAAGCCCTGGGAGGAAAATGGAGGCCAGATATGTGGCAGAAAGGACAGGGTCAGAGAGCCGACCTCTAATTTAGGAAATGGTTCTATTCCTCGAGGTAATTAGGCTGTCATCTTTTAAAATCCCCTCAGTGCCTTTAACAGGAAGTCAAAGGCAGGACCGCCATGTCTGGCTCAGGCCATTACAGAGCAAAGATACACAGCTTTTTGACCTTTGACCCTTTGCAACTCCATTCCCAGCCTCTTCAGCAATGTATATTATTTTAACTTGCTGATAAAGATAAAGTAATGTCTAGCTTCTAACCTCAGACTATAAATGAAGCACTGACTTTCAAGGACACGGGATTAAAACACATTCACCTTACAGCGGACCAAACAAACACAAGCAGGGTTTGGGGGCAAATAAACTAAGATGCATTTGTTAAACAAGATGACAAAGCTGACAGTATAAGCACTTTTTAGCCAAACTAAAACATAGAACAAACATTTACGTATGGTCTAAAACATGTGTATGATGTAAAAAAGAATCATTCAAACATACAGCCCTTTGCTCTAAAGAGCAAACATCTGACTGGCCTAAAGTGATAATGCAGCTACAGAACACAATAGAGTTTATGCTACTGTAGAGAGTACAGCTAATAATTTCAACTGGAATGATCTGTTGCAAGGTTCCAGGAAAAAGATTTGCTCTCTCATGTGACCAAAAATTGAGAAGTATGCATCAGCTTGAATGGCTCATGTGAGATTTTTGTCCAATCAAATGACTCCATTAATGGGAATGATTCGCCCCTGTGACTAGCAAATAGCAAATAGGCTGTCATCTACCTAAGCCTTATTATATAAAAACAAACTAACAAACAAATAAGAAAAGACCTTCAATATGTCTCACCCACATCCTGTTTCTATAGGTAATAAACAGGAAACACTAGAATTGTGCATGATAAACACTAGAAAAACTCTAGAAAACTGTGTTTCATGCAAACATACAGTGTCTTTAAAATCATATTTTAAACATTCCTATCTGAACTTCAGAACTTTTTCTAGTGTGTAAGAACCCATACTCTGCGAAAAATGCATGCTGTGAATGACAAAGGGTCAGAGGGTCAGGGTCATAACTTACACTAAGCTCAGGTTTTATCCAGAGTTAGCATGGCAGAATGAAGACAACTAAGGGTATAGACAAATAAGGGTCATCAGGTGGCTGGAGGGTCATGCACACTCACCCATGATTGCTGTTGAAAGCTGTAGCTACGACGACGTTCATCAGGGTCTTCCTCGTGCTTAGCTTGCTGAAACTCCTGTCGCAGCCGCTGTATCCGGTCATGGTTGCTAGGCGCCAGTCTGTTGCTATAGAAAAGACAGGAGAAAAACATGAGACCTGATCATATGTCTTCATTTGCAATGTCATCAATGGTCCACACGTGAGTACAATGGACAGATGGTACACAGCAGATGACAGCAGCTTGAACGCAAAAAATATAAGATCTAATATAAGATCCAAGATTCCATTTAAAAGCAAAGGTACTTTCCAAAATCAATATCACAAGCACCATTCAAGCCCCTTCCATTTTACCAAATTACAAGTACAGACACAGTCCATTACATTTTCCACATTCGGTCCGAGCATACCGGCATCATGAGAACATGAAACGGACCCAACATTTCCCTAAAGGACTCCCTAGTGAACCATACCCAATGATACATGTCCCTGTTAAGACAGGGAGCCAAAGGCCTGTATCCTTGTCAGCGGTCCTTTAGTGGAACCCAGAGACTCATTTGCATTCCTTTCATTAAGAGCCGGGGAAAGTGACCGTCAATAGGAATCAATAATCCTCGTCCCGGTAATCAAGCCCCACTTTTTATCTACTGCACCACACGGCCACTGGTGACAAACCCCTCATTATGATCCAACATCCTGTCTGATAATATGACTCATTTGTACAGGAGAGAGAAGCTAAATAAGTACTAAATAAGGGAGTTTCTCAGAAAACAAAAGGTCAAATTGATAAAAAATGACAGGTGGAGAATTATATCAGTTTAATTTATGCACAAAATATACAAATCAGTTTTTGTAACTATGAACTATAAAACTGTAGAATGTTTTGTTCCTGAATCACTTTTCTCTGCTAAGCTTGCTAAAAAACTACACAGCAGATCATTACAAGGAAGAAAGAGGAAGATGTCATCTCTGCGGGGGGCTGATACAGGTGGCTAAGCCTCCATTGATGCTGGTAGCTTCTTGAGATGTCTAGCCTAAACGTGCCCATAATTGCGAATCACAAACAGTAACAGCTCACACACTGACAGCCACTCAGACACGTTGCCAATCAACCTTCATTAAAACAGCCGCTAAATGGCCATAAAAAACAAATGGAGCCGAATGAGAATCGTATGAGGCGTGATGACTGAACAGCCTCGTTCTGTTGTTCCATCCACCATTAGAATCAATTGTATTAGCTTTACTTCATTTAACGGCCCATTCCTATATTCATACATGACGGTGGAAGACTTCATAGGCCATCAAATGTAGTTGTGAGGCAGTAAAAATGGGGGTGTTGTAAATTAATCGGATCATTGGACCGTATGCTGTGTATTTGGCGCTGCAAATACATACAGATAATCAACTCACCCACTTTAAAAGGACCAAGACTGTGTGCTCACTATTACCAAGTCCACTAAAACAGAGGTGTTAAACCCAATATGGTCTGCAGCAAATCGTTCATGTGAATTTGAGTGATATATGAAAACTATTTTAAGCTACTGCAGGCCAGATAAACTCTTAATTTGTTGTGTTGCATGTCATAGCTTCATATATCTTAAAGTGACAGAACCTTTATATATTATGTATTGCATTTTTGTGAGTAGCTCTCTGAAATAACATGCACAGATACAAGAAGTGTCCCAAATGAATGATTATTTAAATTCAATACATTAATATTGAGTCTGACTACAAAGCTGATTTATAAACTAGACATATTTTCTTTGAACAGCAGCGGGTGTTTTCTTGAAAATACAGTTTGATTAATGTTACTAATTTTGTATGTATACTATATGTATAAGAAACAAGTGATTCTTGATTTTACTAGCTCTTCATTAATATACATTGTGCATGCGCTCTTCATGAGTACATCAAGATTTATCAACAAAAAAACAGCCTTTACAATCTGGCCCAAGAACTAAAATGAGTTTGACACTCCTGCACTGAAATGGGTCCAATATTAAGTCCGGTATGATACTATCAACTCAATATGAACGTTTTTACCCAAATGTCAGAATTTTAAATATGCCATTTGATAAGTTATCACAAAATGTGCAGCCAAAGTGTATCATCCTCATCCGCTGACATTTACTGACATTTTAGCAATGTAAAGCAGTAGAAAAGCTGTTTCAAAAACACTGTTCTATCTTCAACTTAAGGGAAGCAAAGCTGGACCTAAAATCCCTGTGAAATGTTTTTAATGTTCCATTACAGTCTGCGCTAAAAGATAAAGTTTGTGGGAGATGCAGACGTCTTGGAGAATCCAGTGTTTCTTACACTTGTGATAACCATTCCCAGCTGCTTTCTCCTCACAAAGACAGTTCATGTCTGAGAAAAGTAAACAAATTCCTCGACCATTACCACACATCTGTGAGAGAAAATTAATTTGGCCATTATCTCCTGTAAACGTGTGATTACACATAAGCATCGGGTGGCAACGCGCCTGGTGCCTGAGCTCGCGGCAAGCAAAACGCTAACAAGCTTGGAGCAGTGAGGATGAAACGGACAAACAAACAAAGCTTTGGTGGGCAGAACAATAGAAAAACAAAGATTAAGTAAACAGGCTCGAGTCTTCTTCATGACAACATTTCCAGGAGGAAACCTAACTCTGTTGTAAACTATCAGCAGTGGTATGTAAAAGGAATGGCTAACATCAAAGAGCTAGCTGTTTGATTGGATTATAGCTAATGTTGTTCAGAGAACAGTGGGCCCCAGTCATGACACTAAACCATCATTCTTGTCAGGTCACATGTTTAATGCATTCTTTTCTTCATCCATTAGGAGATGGACGTGTGAGAAGGTGCCATTAGCTAATCCCCCTGCCTAGAAACAGCCTTGCCCCGAATCCTCTGACTTCAAAACAAACACAGGAGATTTGGTTGTAAATGTCTAAGCCAGACCCTGGAAAGGTTAAAGCGACCATAAGCTACTGAGTCACCGAGTGCTAACCAGCTGAGACTCGGGATCAGTAAACATACCAAATGACCAACCTCCATCCCACCTCCAATGACCTTTCATTTTAGTTAAAGGAATCAATGTGGAAAATGAAAAGTGAGCTTTTATAACCACACATGTGGACAAGGCCACTGTGGCTTTGTTTAGCCAGACGGCAAAAACGCTTATATGAAAAACTATGTACCGTAGTATCTAACTCAAATCTGTAATGTTTTAAAATGTGATATTCTGGAATTCTAGAACAAATTGATTAAATTTTGAAAATGTTATTTTCTTCATTTATGACATGACACATATAACGTCATAGAAAGTGATACTATATAATGAATTTAGGCACAGTATAAGCATAAAATATGTGTAAATGCCACTGTCAGTTGTTTTCTTAGGCACCTTGTGAGTTCAGCTTCATGGCAAAACCTCATGACAAATGTGAGCAGAGGCAAAATTTCCAGTTTTCCATCCTCTCTTTTCATACTGTTGATGCATGAGAATGTCTTGGCATTGTGCTGAAGCATATGTTATTACTATAGCAACTGGTGAACATTCGCTGGATATCAATGATAATGTCTGCAGAAATGGATCCAATTTTATCACTTGCAAAATGTCAGGCAGTCCTAAGAATCAAACACATCATGTTTCCATGCAGTGTGAACAAAGACTTAAAATTTGAAGACGAACATAAACCATAAACCATCTAAAGTCAAATAAATTGTAATTGTAGTTCAATTATAGTAGGGGAATTATAGGTGTAAATTATAGTTTAAAATCCTGAATACTGATTACCAAAATTATTTTATTTAAACCACAGCCCCTGAATAAAACACAATCCGTCTTCTTGGATGACTTGGCATTAAACCACTAAAGTGACATTTAAGAATTAGTGCTGAACTGGAATAGTAAAAAGAGCATCCATGAGCGGTGGCGTCCACCCACCCCGTTCACTCCTCACTATTCAATCCTCCTTTATAAGGAGGACGAATCTTTCTGTCTGGTCAGTGGAGTCTATGATAGCTCCAACATCACTATACATGATTAGTCTCAGAGTGTGGTTGACATCAGGTGTCTCATGGGTTATAAATACCTCCGGGTATGCATCAACGTCAGCTGCGGGACCTGGCTAAACAAGAGCTCACAAAGACCTCCAGCAATTTGTGTCAATAAAGCAGCAACAATTAGAACAAATGCACCCGTGGACCACACAAAGGAGGTGGGTGGGAGGCAGTAGGGCGTGAGGATGATGAGGGATAGCTTTCTCCCAGCCTCTGCTTGTTTATGCATCAGATTAAAGGTCAGGCGGCACGCAACCTGAAGCCAGCATAAGAACAGGCCCAGGTTGTTTGAGAGATCTCCGGACTGGAGATTTTTTCATGTTTATTTTATTCTTGCTCTCCTAAAGAGAGATGCAAGGGGAAAACAGTCTGACAGTAAAGCAATTAAAGGTGGAGAGAGATAAAATATCCATATGTCACAGCATTTAACAAGCCAGCAGTTTCATTCTCCCAATACAATGAGACCCATTCAATATCTGTCTGTGTGTTCCCTGACTGAAAGGTCAGTTTGCGATTATCCGCGCCACGTTTGCTCGGCTTCTACCCCTCCCCTCCTCTCCTCCGCTGCGTCCTTTCGTTCACACAAATTCTCCCTTTCTCAATATGCTGAATAACGCTTTTGCCTATTTACCTTACGGCCCACAGAAAGCAATTTCTTTGAAGACAGAAGTTTATTGCTGCAGATTAAACTCTGAATCAACTGTGATGCATGGGTTGTGCTAACATCAGGGGTGTCCAAATAAACAGCGCTCTTCACCTGTTCTCGCACTGAGAAAACTCGATGCGGCAGCTCAGAGATAATGCCTAGTTAAAACCACTGTGAAAGGAGACAAAAATGGAAGAAAAGATGCAGAAGTGAAGTGAAGCTGTCCAAGTTATTACCATGTGCTTTATGGGGCTTGTAGATTGGCAAAGCGATTTGGTCTGGAAGTAGAACATGGAATGCTATGGTAATAAAAAAGATGAATGAATTCAATATTAAGTCTGATGTTGTAAATCCTTCACTTATAAACTCTGTTGACTGTTATGTTTGTGTCTTTGTCCGTGACTATGTTTGTCTTGTCTTTGGGCTGGCTATTATTTTAGAAGGGTTGGTCATGTTTTCCTGCCAAATACTGATTCTAGCTGGTCTAGGGTGGTCATTTATGGTTATTAGCTAGTCCAAGCTAGTCTTGTAGGTCTTATTCAAGATGACGTTTAGCTGGTCCAAGCTGGACAGGTTGTTGTTTAGTTTAATAACCTCCTGGTAGAGCTATTCAAGCTGGTACACCACCCTTGATAAGCAACAAACCAGTTACTATCTTCTGTAAAGCAGCTTGACCAATGTATTTTTTTTAGTGTGCAGCCATACTGCATCAGCTCAAAGCTTAAGTCATATTTATTCTTTACCCTTGCGGACTCAGTTCCCTTCAAAGACTGTCATGTCTTATGGGCTCCCTTCTGTGATCAGTACAGACAGCACGGACAGATTAAATCAGAATCACTGCTGGTCATTTAAAGGGATAAAATGAATGTTTGCTTTTCATCGCTAATCTTTACAGGAAATCAATGTGCAACAGGCGATCTATGGAAGCTGAGTGCACAACAGACACAACAGAGGCTAATATAAAGAGTCTGAGTTTGAATTAATTGCAAATTTCTTTGATGCACTCCATTTTAAGCAGTTTGACCCTCTTTGCTTTTGCATTTCTTTAAATGTTTCCCT
Organism: Botia almorhae; assembly: GCA_036877575.1. Taxonomy (NCBI): domain Eukaryota; kingdom Metazoa; phylum Chordata; class Actinopteri; order Cypriniformes; family Botiidae; genus Botia; species Botia almorhae. The sequence goes on along the minus strand of JAZGTJ010000418.1, from coordinate 88,392 downwards.
TTATCTCATTGCCTCATTTATCACTTTTATATTTCCAAAGCTCAGTTCTTTTGGTCTTGATCTCTTATTTCTTATATCTGTCTTTTTTTTCTCCTTTCACACAATGAGGCCTGGAACTGAAATCAAAGATCAGCCAGTCCATGTTCTCATACTGAATGAGTGACAGGTGCAGATTTGACAAAGAGGGTGTTAAGACTGCAGGCTTAGGGGTCTCTGACTTCACCCGCAGACCCCTGACTGATGTATGACCAAGCCCCCTACAACCCTGCGTCCTCTGCCAAGTGCCCCACTCCCAGAGGGGTGGTGCTCCCTAACAAGCAACCCTGCTGTGGATGAGAGCCGTGCTTTTATTCCCATCTTCCTGTTTTCTCTGTAGCTTCTAGAGCTCTATTCACAGATCCGAATGGCGTGACAAATAAGCAGACGGCCTGTCTGCTTGTGTGGTGCAGGGCCCCCTTAAGTGTGCGGCAGGGGTTCTGACAAGTGTGCCTGGACCCCTGCTGTGAAGTCAAAGGTGAGGCCTTCATTTACTTCCTGTATGTGAGCACCTGCACATACACTCTCTTTAGGGAGATCTGTGGGCCTTCTTAAAAGATGATAAACTAGTAAAGCTGGGAAAGGGTTCTCTTTGAAATGTTTGAAGCACACATCAATGTTTCTTACATATGGAACTGATGATGTCCAAAATGACAAAAACAATACATTTATGTAATTATGCATTTAGCATATGTATACCCAAAGTGACTTGCAGTGCATTCAAATCGAACCCATTGCCTTGGAGTTGCTAGCACTACGTCTACCAGTTAAGATACAAGAACAAACCCAGAATTTGAGTTTATTGTTCTCCCGGTCATGCTGTTGTAATTATAATTCTCATGATCTCTCTGTTTTACAGTTGGGGCAGTTAGGCCCTGAGTGAGACTAAATCTTGCACCTGTTTCTCTGTGAGAAAGTTCTTTTGTCTGGCTAACATTCAAACACAATCAGACATACACAGACACACAAAGCACTTCTGTGAGTTAAACCAGTTTATGTGTCTGAACACTTATCTGAATAAATTTAGTATACGTGACTTTTTAATTATAGGTCTAAGAAATTTTGTTGTGCGCCAGGTCTGAAAAGTGCAATTCTAGTTACTGTTTAAACCCCAATTACAAGTAAAAATATTAATATTGAAGCTTGTCTTAACAAGGTAAACAAGAAATATTTTTTATAATTATATAATTTAACATTTTCTTAGATGGTACTTGATTCTTGTGGTTACATATCGTTAGTTGTTTACACATAAAAAAAAACTCAAACCAGCATCAGGACTTTGGGACACTCAACTGGTTGATAGTCCAAAATAAATATAACATGCCACATCAAAAAGTGTGACAAAGGACAAATAAAAAAAAGATAAAGGAATGAGAAAACACACCATATATCTGTCCAGCAGTCCCTCTTCCCTTAAACTGGATGTCCAACTAAGGCTATAAAACCTTGGTCCACACACCAAACAGCTGTCGGTAATTGGTAATGATAATCACAAAAGCACTCTCATTGGTGTAGATGGCAGATTGTGCCGAGATAATTAGACAGTGATCATCTCTTATAATGCCCATTGGCCAAACCCACCAGGCCTTGCCAACACTGCAGCAAAAAATTAATAAAACATGGTAACATTAGTATAACCCAATCCACTATGCTGTCCCATGAGACATGCTGTAAAGCTTGTCAGTTGGCCAAAACATTTGGACAAGCAGCACTTTAATCCAGAGATGTTCCGGTAAACAGAGGTTTTGGTCTATGCCAAGACCAGACCCTAATCAATTATTAAGTCTATTCTGTCATTCGCATGCAGAGCTTGGGAATCATATACGCTTATGGCCTGTAAAACCAAAAACAATACATCTCTCCATAGACATAAAATATATATTCTGTCTATAAGGATTACATTAAATGTGACATTTACCGAGAAGAAAGCATATTTTTCATGGTTCTAAAAATATAAGAAAAATATTAAGACATAACTGGACCCGTCTGTGCAAATTCACTACCACAATGTTAGTGTTGCATTATGTTAGATGTTCTGAGTGGTTTTGTTGCTATGCAGTTGCTTGGGTCTGCTAGATGGTTACCTCCAACTGCTCAGAAAAGCAATAGCATACTTTCACTAGCAAGCCTGATGATTTGAAGCTTAATACTTGAAGTTCGGGGTTTGTATAAATCCCTAATCCTAAAAGCAGTATGAACAAAAATAATAGTGATACTTGCCTTAGCAAGCACCTCTAATTATAAAAGGCACTAAAGGTCTATTCACAGAAATTAAATCCAGCTCAGTATGTTCCCAAGACTTAATCTAAACTAATTCAATCTTAACTTCACAAACGGATTTCTCTAAAGATATGATTCTTGTGCTTAAATGACATTTAATAGTCTTTAAAACACGTTAAAGAGAAATGTGCTGACACAGCATGGTTGAGGATTACCATGACAAATAGCAAATTTAAAACCAGATGAACTTTTGTGTGTGAAACAGAAGCAAACTTCAGCAAGTTTGCGACTTATAATTTTGCTCTGGGAAAGCAGCATTAGATCAGAGGTTTGACTGACAGCTGCAGACTTTGTACAGAGAAAGATGAACTTTAAAGTTAAGGCAGTTAATCCGGCTTCATTGATTGGTCAGCACTTAAACTCTCACTTAAAATCTCTAAAATCTCTCTGAGTGACAGAGAGCGTAGCCGAGCTGTTCAATGTACTGAGGACCTGTACATCTCACAACACTTTAGTTCCTTCATTGAGGTCTTAATATGTCTCTCCAGTTCATTAACCTTCAGGTGGGATGGGATGCGACAGACACAGTAAACATGCACACTTTTCGATTGCATTTGAAGGGCACGTGTCACAGTAAATTTAAAATAGTTGGTGTTGTTGTAATTAGGTGGTAAACTGCTACATTCCAATATGTGGATTAATAAAGCATGTCCAATAATGCAATTCTTGATTCTTGTGGTTACATATCGTTAGACTGGTTCATAGTCCAAAATAAATATAACATCAAAAAGTGTCCAAACATATTGATATATTTGAATATTGATATTTACATTTACATTTAGGCATTTGGCAGACACTTTTATCCAAAGCGACTTACATTGCATTATACTACACATTGATCACTATACATTGAGAATGTGCAATCCCTGGGATTGAACCCTTGACCTTGGCGTTGTTAACGCCATGCTCTAACCACTGAGCTACAGGAAAGCTTTTATTTTATATATTTATATTTTGATATATTGATATATATCAAAATATGGAAATATATCATATATATAATATACATTGATATATTTTATATATATAAAATAGTCCTTGCAGTTCAACTGTTAAAGCATTGCGTTAGCAGCTCAAGGTTGTGGGACTGATTCCCAAGGAACATCCTTACAGATAAATGAATAAACTGAATGTAATACTGTAAGTCACTTTGGGTAAAAGCATCTGCCAAATGCATAAATGTAAAATAATAATAGCTGTTCATTACAGAATTACAAATCTGAAGGTTCATGTTTGTAGACAAGTGAATGAGTTAAATTATGAACTGTGAGCCAGATAAATTCTGTCAGCATATCATGATCAGTCCATTTATACTGTACTTCAAGGAGCCAAGCAGACATAAATTTCAGTAAAGCATTAAGAGAGGATTCATACCTTAGTAGATACATTAAGCTTTTAAAGACAACATGATGGTGTATACATGAGGGCTATGACTATAGGTTCCAAGTGAACCATGTTAATATTCTGGTAAAAATAAAATATACATCTGAAGAAATATGAAAATGGTCTGGTGATTTGACGTCATTTGAGCACCATGTGGTCATCCCAATACCCCTTACAGCTGCTTTACCACTTCCCACAACTGCAACCAATGGCAACGCTAAGAAGAGGCGACATGGTCGCTTAAACCATTGCAAACTCCAGCTGTTCCTCTCTGGCTCATCAAAATTCCACTAGCCACTGACTGAGGAGTCACATTTGGAGAAACATCTCAGCCTGGTGGTCTCAGACAACATAAGGCTTCATAAGAAACTTATTCAGATCCCTTCCACAGGTAAAGTGGGGTAAAATACAAGAAAATTAATAAATAATGAATCGAGGGATGTTGAAAATGTAACCTTCATGAACAAAGAGCAATTGTTCCATTATAAAGACTGCATGAGCTAATTTATGTGCTTTTTATCTATAAATACAAGTGTGCATTACCCGTTTCAAGTGGCAGTATTTCAGTATTGCAAAAAACTCAAATGACCTTTAGCTTCAGATTTACAGCCGTGTAACCAGCTGAGCTGTGGCGGGTTTAGACGAGAGGTCATATTTCATCCTGGTCGACACGCACCGTAATCAGGCCACAGTCTACAATTAGGTTGCACTTAATGCAAATGGATCGACTAGAAAATCAGCATGTGAATGGGTACTAGTCATCCACTAGCGTTAGCTTATTACACACGCCACTGACCTCACTCTCAAAGTCCCTCTCCAGACGAGCTAACAGACGCCAGGGCACCAACCCATCGCGAAGAGGCGGAGATCGAGTTTCAGAGGTGGCTAACCCTGGACTCTCACCAAAACAGTGTTTTTTCGTGCTGCAACGTATTATTTGACATCTGTTGTACAAGTTAGCAGCATGACAGAATCTGTGAAATGAATTATCAGGCCAATCTATTGTCTGTCATTCCTGAACCATGAATCCTGGCGGTTTACTTTTCAAGGATTCGTCAGAATATGCAGAACAGATTAAAACAGACAAAAACACACATCAAGGTTTGTTTGCAAAAAACAGGAGAAGGAATCTGTGCTAATGCTAACATGCATTCCGTATTAAGTCACAGCAACTGAAGCTTTTGGAAATGTCAATGGCTGCATATACTGGCATGAGCCAGTGAATAATTCACATTACTTTTCCCCCGTTCTTCTTCTCTTTTCTCATCTCCATTTTTCCACCCTTCCTGAGTGCCCTATCCTCTCATTAATAATAAAAAGAAAAGGCTTCCTAGAATGGCCAAGCTGGAACGATCTGGTTCGTGCCACTTTATACCTTTATACCAACAATATTGACGCTAAGAGTAAAGAGGCAAAATTAAGAAGCTTGAGAGCACAAATTTGCTTCTGTGGCGTCAGATGGTACGCCTCTAATAAGGGCCAAGGGGCCTGAGTGGAACCAAAGTAAAGCATTTGTGTGAATGTATTTTTGTCTTCCTGTAAGAGTAAAAGTGTGTGTCCTCCCCAGTTATCCATTACTATTTATTAGGGGCCCAAACCCTTATGGGACCCTGCATTAGGGCAAAATGAGGGGTCATGGGTCATGATCTTTAGTAATGGCTATGCGACAGATGAACAAAGAAAGCTTTGACATGGGGCATCCTTTCAATTAAGTTATCAATATGTAATAATCAATGCAAGGTCAGTGGGTTGGCATATGCATACAGATGGCACCTAAAACTGACAGAATGCCCTTTTTTGAAAGCTAACTATAATCAATTCCTCAGAACAATATCTTGTTTTATGGATATTTAATCCTCATTCTGAAATACTTATGCCAAAAAAAATAGACAACGAGTGATATCTTTATAAATGGTCATTTTAGAATGCCAGCTTGGTTATGAGCCTAAGAGGATATCAAAAACTAACAGGTAAAATATATTAGGATTAAAGAATAAAGTTAATAAAGATAAAGAGTGACTTTGACGTCATATTGTTGATATGTAAAATTACTATACATATGTAAATAAGATCAACCTAAATGACCGCAGCATTCAAATCACAATTCACAACACAATTATCTGGTTACTGTGGCATACTATACCCCTGTCATTGCCATGATCTATGGTTGCAGAAAGCTCTCAGATTTAAGATACATTATGTTTAAAGTAAGAGGTCTTCTGAGAACACAACTAAGAGGCCATCACAGAAGTTACTGCACATGCACATCAATCAGAAGGTATAAACCATCAATCAAACATTGTATACGTGTTAGAGGTAAAGCTATGCTTAACACAGTATACTGCATAGCATGCAGCTAACATTCTAGTATTCCATTACAAACAGAGTCCATTTGTGCAGTTTATACAGCAATCATGACACAGGTATCATTGATTATATCCAGATATGGGCATAAGTTTTAGGCTCTGTTAGTGGATATGCCATTAGGCATAATAAAAATTATGGATTTTGGCCTCAGACGGGGAGAAAGTGATAAAATATAAAGAAAAGAAATGTGACATGGAAAAATCCTGGAAAGAGTGACTGCTAATCAACCAAGCTTCAAATGTAGCATTTAGCTGAAAGGATTACACAGCTATTAGCAATGAGAACTGATACTACGTAGTGTGTATTTGTAGAAAGTGCTTCCAATGGTCTGATCATTGTGATGTAACAAGATTCTGAGCAGCTTTTCAAAGAGCCACAGAATGCCTGCCAAATCTTCTCGGAGGAAGGGTCAGTGAAGCTAACTGCCAGAAGAGCTCTCAGTCAATGAGACTGAGAAGATGGCTGACAGCCAACATCTGTTTCTCAACATGGGCGGCCAAAGAAATCACCAAAAGGCCTGAGAAACTCTCAATATATCCGTTTAAGCCATAATTCCAAAGTTGTTTCTGCCAAAGCCTGAGGATTAGAGCTTTGTAACTTTAGAAGCCTAGCAGACTGCAGGAACATGCAGACATCTGATGAGGGTTTCCACACTTTTCATCGACAGGCTTAATGAGGGTGACATGGTGTGAAAGAATGAGCAGCCCGACTGTCATCGTCTGAGATGGAAACATTTTCACTGCAGGTGCTTTATATGTGATGAATGAAGGGACGCAAGAATGGAGAAGCAGGTGGAGGCTAGAGGGTAAAGATGTTATCTGAACCAGGATCCCAGTGTAATCTCTACTAATCCTTGCACCCATAGTCCTACCACAGCTGTATAAAGAGAGAAATAGAGAATCTTCAACTATTCCCCCAGGTTAGAAGACAACATTGTGAAGTTCTGTTTAATTATAGTGCTACACATTTCAACTCAACCCTGTTTAAACCCTGTTACTCAACAGCGATGATGAGAGTGAAAAACTTCTAGCTTACTTTGCAGTCATGAGAAGTTTTACTTTCTGTGCAGAAAACAGCAATCTTCCCCCGAAGGATTTTTTCGTATTCTCTCTGTATATCTCTCTTTTCATGTCTGTTTCGCTCACTCTATCTCTTGTTATGTAATGGTATCCCAATCTCTCTGGATCCAGATATACAATCTGCTTTTGTTCGTATTTCTTCTTCCTCACAATCACATACTTGCATACTTAACAGTTTGTGCATGTTTGCAGCATGCCTTTTTCAGCCACACTGGCTGCAACTTAATAATAAGTCCAACACAATGCAGGTATACAGTGTCAAATGTGTGTATTATTGTCTTGGTTAAAATTACTGCATTACTGCATTCTAACCAAGTGGTGCAACAGCGCAATTATATTTCTATCCTCATTGTAACACAATATACCTTCCAAAGTTAAAAGATTACAGCCAATTAGAACATATTTTTTGTTTAATATGTAGCTATATGGAGTCAGATTTTTAACCAATACGATTTGATTGTGGACGGAGCTACTTAAAAGAAATGGAACCAAGTTCAATTCTTAACAAAATATATTATCGCAAAACAAGTGGTATAGGAGGTGCTGACAAAATAATTTTTACTTTCAGAATAACTACTCCCACGGCAGATCCCCATTTGAAGGTAACTACCGAGTGCTAAGGTTTGTTGCAACGTTGTCTAAACATTCACATCTGAGTTTGTGCATTTGCTTAGGGCCTAAAGCCTCAGATAAATAAAGAGCAGAATTGTATGTAAAAAGAACACTTACTCTCAGGTTGAGCTCTGACTGAGTGATAAGACACAAACAGCAGATTAAAGTTACTCATTTAACCTCTTACTCTCATAGAAACCAGACAAGCTGAGAAGGATTACACAAGCCACTGATGTTCTGACACTTCACAAATAAAGACTGAGCAACTGTGGGTCCCATCCAGATGGCCAGTAAATGGGGCCTCAACAAACACACACCGTGGGTATTTGGGAACAAACTAATGTGTTAGAGTTTACTAAATACCATTAGCTACTGAATACAACAGAGGGGCTTTATTGGTAAAGGCAAACCTGTTATTCAATGAACCATATTCAGGTGTGATGGACAGATAAGGCAGGTGAAAAATGGACACATGCCCACCAGCCCACCATCTTTCAAGCAGGACCGTTGTAACTGTGCAGTAACTGGACACTAATAGTTTAAGGGTGATTTTAATAAGGGGTCAGTGGTTTAAAAAACCTGCAGGGGGAAAGGTGTTAACTTCGGGCAATGCACCATCTTCTGACAGTGAAAATCTTTTGCTATTTGAGCTGTTTAAGTGTAAGATATGTGCTTTTACTTTTTCATTGGCCTTTTATCGCTCACAAAGAGAGAGAGAGAGAGATTAGATGGATGAACAGACAGACAGTCAGGCAGACAGATAGATAGATAGATGTGTGAAGAGCTGCTATAGAATGGAACATTTTTGTTATTTGTTTCCCCATTTGAACCTTTTCTCATTATTTGTTGACAGAAGCTGACTTCTGTTTCCTCTTTATAACAAAATAAACCATAACACATTTTCTCTTTGTCCAGTAATTATCACCCTTCACTATTAGCTTGTTTTTTGCAGCGCTAACACAAAAACAAAGTGAACCCCTTCTCTCCTCACAATAGGTCTTTGCAATGTTTACAATAAAAAAGTCACAATAAAACTAGTTATTAATTGCTAAAAGCTAATGCCAAACTGCAGTGGTGTATTAATACAAAACAGCTTCAGTCAGAACAAAAGAGGGCTGTTAAACATTTACATCTTGCTTCACAGTGTAGACTGTATGTTCTTTAAATGTATGGGACCATCTAAATATAGATTTGCTTCTGACCACTGTAACATCCTTCCTGTTAGGATAATTGGCAGGTCTACAGAAGATCTCACACCTCTCACAAATTTAACCAGATCCACACCAATTTTTTAAAGCCTTTTTCCTCAGAATGGCAAGATGTCACCTTTCCTCCTCCATCCCTCTTCTTTCTCCACCTTCAGAATATTCAAAGTGACTGATGAGGCCTTCGAAGTAATAGTTTTCATTTCATGCTTTCAAGTCTGTGGTTTGGGAGGCTAGCCAACCTCAGATAAATCATTTTTGGCTTAAATTAAAGCCATTATCACCTTTAAACAGCCTGCCTCGTGGTCCCCGGTGCAGGGTAAAGTGAGCGCCACACAGTAAGAAGCAGGGACTGGGCACTTCCTGTCGGGCTGATATGACTGAGGAAGTGGTCCCAGGTCAGTTAAACTAATGAGCTTAGTGTACACAAGAGCCACAAATGTGAGTCAACATGGCCGCAAGGTGAGAAAGATAGGGAAAGTTCCCTTCAAAAGTCTTCGGCTTTCCACTGAGATTCAAATTCAACCTTCATCAGATTTGTTTTCTTCATTCATCTCTATTCTAGAAGGGTGGGCTAACTAAAAAGATATACAATTCATGCTTAAAGCTGAGAAATGTGATTTCTGCCTCACAAGCAGAATTGTGATTGAATCACAAAAATAAACTCTGCATATAAAGTTCTCTGTTAATTTTTTTCTAATTGAGTACTTGGAATGTTTTATGAATAATGTTGCATGCTACTGTATTTATGTTTCATTCAATGTGCAACACAGTGATGTAAATTGGTTCTGTGAGTTGTTTAACGTTTAGACATATTTTATGAAATTCAAACATGGTGGCTAAAGAACATTGAACATCCAATTAGGGAGATACAGCAGTGAAAAATTAATGGAGTGAGGAAATTAAATGAGTGGGTCTTGACTGTATTCCATCATCAGAACCAACTGCTCCGGCTGTAATTCAAAACAAATGCTGTTAGCATTGGAGATCCACAGATTTCAGAAAACACATAAAATCCACATAATATGTTTTCCCTTTTTTCTCTTATGTACATACGCCAAAGATTCCAAGCAAACCCATTTATGAATGAATTCTTTCAGGGTTGAAATCCACCTCTGGCATTTGCAGAGGATTGGCAACACTATAAACGCCACACAGTTACACACGAGAAGGAATCAATTAGAATCCTCAAATTTAATTAAATAAAGACGGATCGACAATAAAACTGTTTTACTGTGCATTTTCTTGTCCCGCTGTGTGTGTGCATGGGTGTCTTTTTTTAGACATAAAGGAATTCTGAATTTGTGACTCTTATGGGGATTCTTCGAATTTATTGTTATATTTCCCCTGGCCATTGAAATATTGGAAGCAAGTGATTTTATATCTGGCAAGTTTTTTTTTCTTGTAACATATGTCCATATTTGCACAGAACCATAATAATATCTCCTCTGAGATCTAGAAGCACTGTAAAATAGCTTATGCCGCTTAATGCATTGTGGCATGAATGCCTGGGATTTTTTGTTCAGATGCTGCCAGTCCAATAATGACATTCAAAGACTTACTGTAATAGGCTAAATGAAGTGACACTATGAAAATGCACTTAGAAAAATGAATAGCAGTTTTTGTCCCTGCTATTCTGCAGGCTCAACACTTATCTCTGACAGGTCTCAAAGAGGTTGCAGGACTCGTACAGTCGATAAATAACCATAACCCATAATAGACCAAATAATTACTGTTAGCACATGGCTCAGTGGATAAGGTCAGTTTAGTGCTGCTGTACAGTTTAACATTATGACAGCCATAGAAAACCTGTAAATTTAAAGGTTATGATGTATCTTAAGTGGTGTAAACTGCTAAGACACCATATGTCTTATAGAGCCCATAGGAGAGAAATTCACAGATGAGATCTCATTATTATCTCAGTTGTTTCTCCTAGACAGCAATACGATTAAATGTATCTCTCTTAAACAGCTTATGGAGAAACTTTGTGATCAAGTTGAGACCTAAACGAAACACAACTGAGAACTCCATTAAATCTCCCAAGCTATGAAAGAGCAATCACTCATTCAAAACCTCTCTCATTATAATTATCTTGTTTTGCTTGTAATGTAGACATCCAGCTGGCTTTGGTCAGTTTGCTGCAGTTCAGTTTTTTAGTATGTCTTACATGTTTGCACTGCATAAAGATGAGTATCTCATCCTGCACAGATTAAATCTTCATATCAAACAGCTTTTTATTCTCCCATGGGCTCCAGGGGGAAGTCACGGCCTCCCCTGATTACCAGGGGTGATGTGAAAGTAATTTATGAATAGGTAATATATTGAGATAGCCAGCATCCCTTTTAATTGCATTAAATCACATTAAAAAACCTTGGCTCAGGAGAAGAAAAAGTGTGGCTGTCTTCACTGAGACATGATCGTGAGGCATGATCACACCTCAGTGCTGGATTAATGATCAGTGTTACTAGAGAACGACTTTCACACTGTTGTCTGTTCCAAAGTCACAGTAAAGAAGGACATTGTGTAAACGCACATGGGTCTGAGAGGCCTTGAATAGCGTGGAGGTTGCGGAACCGTATTGTTTTCAAAGCTTTTTTAACCACCTACAACACAGAGCGGGCATTCATAGCCCAGCTGAAACGGCCATTGAACACCCTTCAAATAAAGACAGTCAAATAAATTGCTCTCTGAATGGAGATAAAAAGAAGTGGTGGGCAGTAACGGTCTGATTTATGTATCCTAGCGAGGGTCAACACACTGCCATGGTTACGCATTGAAAGTTGAGGTCACATGGGATGGGGGGCGGGGCCGGTGACAAATGGATATTTAACTTTTTATTGCCTCATATTTCCCAGTGGCCTCAATTGACGTGGAAAGGATGCTGTGTCAGCATTTTATTGTAGGCTAATTTGGATCTGTGTTAATGTAATAAAGAATTAGCACTCCCTTTGGAGTGTCTACAACCAATGTAATAAACTCAACAGCATACTATGAGAATAACTGAAGTATAAAATAACACAAACATCTTTCTTAGAGTAACAGTGTCCAGATAGCTATTATGCTTGGTATGTGCCCTATCCAAGGATCTTGATTGCTATATTGTTCGTGCCATATGGAATCCAGTTTGAAGACAGAGATAAGCCAGTAGTCTGCTGCTTTCTGACCTCCTTAGTGACCCAGCTGGCACTAGCAACCAAATAATTACTCAAATAATCCCAGATAAAAAACCCAGCTAAACTATTCACCCCCCCCCCCCCAGAGAACATTATATAGGCTAAAAAATGACACTGCAGTGGTGGGGGTGACTAAATATAAACAAAACAATGTGACATCATTTGTTAATTCATAACAGAAACTTTAGGCTGCAATTTAATAAAAGTCAAGACAATTTCATGCCATCCTTTTCTACAAAAAACTAAGAGATTAATGAGAGAAAAAAGGCCAGAGCAAAAACTCTCCAACATTTGGTCAGTTACTGTTACAGTCTGAGAAACCAATGAGATAATATAGAGATCTCTTTGTTTCTTTCCAAAAGGAGGGTAAATATAAACCATGAAAAACCTCTGAAATCTTGCAGAATTTTTAGCCTATTGTATTAAACAGAAATGACAGTTCTGTACAAAAGGAAAATTGTTATTAATTTTAACAGCATTGTTAAATGAACTCCAACTGAGTTAAATGTACTCCCACAGAGTTCAATTAGGTCACATTTTGAGTTGATGTAACAGTGGAGGTTTTTCTTTGTTGAAGAGGACTGTGTTATCAGATGTGGGGAAGTGAAATGGCATGACAGTGGAGAGGATGGGGGTTAGGCAGTCTGCTCCCTCTGGGTACACAGGAAGTAAAGCGGGTGCTTGAAGGAAAGACAGCAGGTGACTGTGGCTACCCTGAAACACCTGCCTGACACCGCAGGCATCTGAGGAAGATAATTGGAAAGTCATCTAAATAGCGGGTATTTAAGTTATACAAGAAATTATGGAATAATGGAATGATTTTTTCCCCACAGTTATTAGTAGTATTTGCTTAAAAAGCATAAATAAAAATACAAACCCTGACCCCAAGAATTAAACATAACTAGTCCTGCAACAATTGTGTCAAGAACATAAACGATATCACAAATTGTACATTGAAGAGAGGGGTACTATTACTTTAAGACAATCTGATTGAGGTGTTTTAGCCTGCCAGAAACTACAAAAGACTGTGAAGGAGGGACCTAAGCCATTTATAAGGACCATAATATCTTGGAGACTTAAGTGTGGGCTTTTATAACTTGGGCCAATAAGCAGTCACCCTTCCAAGCAGCCTGTGATATATTTACTTAGAATGCGCTTATAAGTGCACAGCAACGAGCTAGAAAACACTTAAAACAATTCAACCTGGCAACCACCCATAACCCCCATGTTATCTGGCAACTTTTGCAGGGTAAAAGCCACCCACATTTTCTCTAGAAAATGTTTACCTCTAGTTATTATCGTTATTATAGTTAATAATACATACTGCAGTATAGTAAGCACATGAAACAACATTCACACATTTTTAAATTACATTTAAACTATATTTCCAAGTTTATATTTTCATAAGAAACTATATTTTCCAAATGGAAAAGTGGGAAATAACGTGTGGCCACACTTTTATCTATGTGTTTCCGATCATATTCAGTAAAGTACGCTATGGTTGTTTTTGGTTAATATTATTTTCCCCATCTGTGCAGCCCTGGTACTGTCAGCAGAAAACTAAAGTCAGAACCACACAAATTTTTACAATATTTTTTGTTCATGTAAAAGTAGATCCTTTGCATTTAAACACTCTTTAAGAGATACAGCAGAGCATGGAGGACAGATGCTGGTCCAATACAAGCATCTGTCCCATAAGCCCTCACCAACAGAAGTATGCATGACAAGTGCGCAGCATCAAAGCCTGGACTGAAGCCTTGGAAATCTCCTTAGATTTGCCATCACACAATGACTGTACATACAGACACAGACACATGTGCAGACGTGGAAATCCCATGGGATGTTCCTTCCTCACATGTCATTCGGTGGAATCTATAAAGAGAGCAGTGGGTGGGGCAAAGGTCTAACTAGCGGGCCAGACAGGTGGTGAAAGGGCATTGTGAGTGTGTGTGTGTGTAGGACCAGGATAATAAGCCACAGTGTTGTGACAGCAGGGATGCATTTTAACCGTATAATGCTTCAATGTGTAATATAATATAAATAACAAATCTTTGTGGAAAAATAGGTCCTCCAAATTACTGCCCTCTTTAACAGTATCATTTCCAAAACTGAAATTTTGTTTCTGAGGACTTTTTACAAGGAAATAATCTGACAAATCTTTTGCATTAAACTAAAGTGAATGATGATTGAGGCTGTCCATGCCAAAATGACAAAGACTCCTGAACTCTGATTTGATAACTTTGTATAAGGAACAGATCAAATCATGAAGGCATTACTCCATGATAATCTTTCCCTGTGCGCAGATCATTGTATCATTGAGTTAACAAAAGAACCAGATGAGTCCAACTCATGAACAAATCATTCTGATTGGTTTTGTGAACTCGCGATCAGCTAATTTGATAGATCCGATAGCATTTGTTTATGAATAAGTGAACTGACAGAATTTTCATATTGGCTGAGCTATTCTTTCAGCAGTATGTTCTTATTTCTGTGTGTACATGTGCATGTGTGTCGACAGCCCCCTCCCTGCAGAGATTCTTACTCTGGTTACGAACCCATAAACCCCTGCAGCACATGTCATCTGTACTGCACAATAATGTGTCATGAGCTCACATGCTCCAGAGGCGCTAGTTATCAGAAACACACTGGCACACACAGGCACACATTTTTACATACAAGAAACCGCTGGAAGAATTCATAGAACACACACTTGCACATCACCCCAGACATTAACTGTGTCTTCCTAGAGATGAATAACATTATAAATGACAGACACACAAACCACCACTGACATGATGATTACTAAAACTCCACCAAACTCCTAGATTACCTCTCTTATTTCTCCATTTCCTATTGCTTCCCCCCAATAGACAGAGAGTGCCGAAATTGTGAGGCGTACACCAATCTCGTTTCCCTGAAGAGTCAGTCTTTCTAAGTGCACAACGTTCCCTAAGGGTGTTGTGCACAAATTCCTTTTATAAAACTGCTGCTTTTTGTCTTTTTTGCCTATTGTGTAGCATTGCCATTGGCACAGTGAGGGAATGTCACATCCATGGCACAAAAATATATAAAATAATCTCTTTCAGTAGCTCCGATTGCAGATAATGAAGTTTGCAAAGCAAAGACAACGCACAAAATTTTGCAGTTAAAAAGGAAGTAGCAGATATCAACCCATATGGGTTAGACATTTTGTTTTTGACACCTTCTTGTGGAGGAGACAAAGCAAGTTCATGTGGAGAGAGAGTTAAGCTGAGATGCATGCAAAACAAATCATATTTAAACCTTTGCTTGCCATATAAACACCAAAGATCAATGTTTCTGAAACCTGTTAACCACTAGGCCACAGAATACATGGGTGTGAGAAATATAATTTCTTGGTTACAGTTCAGGCTGGTCAATATATTTAATAAATCTGTAAAAACAGATATATCAAACTTTTTTAATATTATACGATTTATCTAGCATTTTACTTCTTGCTTCAAACATTTTACAATTATTTGGCAACAATGATTGTTTGGTCGAAATGTTCACCAAATTGGAACATTTAATAGCATCTCGGAGCAAATAAATACATGTCAATTATATACTAGCAAGAAAAGGCTCAAAGAATATTAAGATGTAATTTTTGAACTATTTCACCCATCCTTAGTTCCAATCATATGATCCATTTGTGGAGTTCTTCGACCTTCTGAACTAGAATAAAACATAATATAAAAAAAATAATAAAACATTTTTTATCATATAACCAATGCATTCTGTAAAAAAGTATTTCTTTTTCAAGACTTATGCTGAGCTCCTTTCACACACAAATGAGTACAAAGAAAAGCTATGAATTTAACTTTTCTTGGAAGGATGAGTATGAAATTGCAATAATAACAATGCCAGCCACTAATGGAAGAGCACAGTGGATTTGAGAAGATTAGCCAGGCTGAGTTAAGTTCAAACTTCTCAAGCAAGACTTTCGTTTTTAGATGTGAACACATAACTCTACAATGTTTTTTATACTAAACATTTGATTAGCATGTAGAGAAGGGATTTGAGCATGGTGGGCCAGTTTGAGTCAAATCTTCTCCCATATGTCTGGACAAAGGTGCAGTGGGAGACGTCAGGTGAGGTTGCATCTTGCTTATTGTGAGGTGAAATTCTACCCTGCTCTCTCCCCTCGGTGTTCATTATTCCGCCATTGTTAATGTGCTGCCTGCGCTCAGAAAACTTTTGTTAGGAACGATGTGTTCTGGAAGCTGGCATGTAAAAAAGCGGGATAATAGGGCTATGGGGAACATTCCGAAATACTGGGGGAAAGAAACATACTGAAGCTGATTTTGTTTCTGCAGGAAAAGTGTTGGTTGATTCCATGTATTCGAGTGAGATTGACATTTCCGTTGCAGGTAGAAAGAAGACTGAAATACGCACAGACACACTGAGATGAACAAGTACCTGTGGGTCTCAGTTCAGTTCACGTGGTGAAAAGTTTAAATATTATTTCTTCTTTCCATGTTTCTTACTCTGTATTTGACATTTTCTTGCACTTTCTTTCACTTGCACAGGTGGGTTTCCCATTATGGAACAATAATGCAGTCTTTTTATGTTTTATCTATAAATGAGAAAATTGTTAATAAAAATGAAGAATAGATTTTTATTAAATGTTGAAAAGAACAATACTAGACGTATCCAGTGACAACCAGTTGCAATATTTAAATTCAATATGAAATTTTACAACCCACTTTACTTTAGTAATGTGCCATATTTCTGAATGAACGTAGATATTCAATAGAAAACTATTTGGGCAAAACTTTATTAATCTGGAATTGACTGGGTTGTGAAATGAGGGCGTTTCAGAAGGCATGTCAAAGAGAAACGTGGTTTAAAGCAGTTTAATAAATTTTGTTTAAATTTGTACAGTATGCTGAGCATGACTTTATAATGTGACTTCAACTATACGGATTTGTTGAAGTTAGCCAATCACAACAAAAGTCATTCTGGACATCAAGTTACAAACAAAATTACATAAATTAGTAGGCGGGCCGTCAAATCAATGTGCACTGAAATAAAATTAACACTGTTAAACATTGTTGCATTGTCAATAGTGTCTGACAGCCCACTTAAACTAAAATCATAAACACTCATTGAAAATAAATGACTGCAAAATACTGTCAGTCCCAAAGAAGTGTAAATGGTCACTTAAAACTAAATTGGATCTGGTGCAAGAAACCTTGACCAATACTATTTAGATTGAAGGAAAAGCATAATGTTACAAGAGTCTAAAGTATTGCCCCTTTATGTCTGCATTACCGGTTTATTGTCATAGCCAGCTAGATAAAATGAAGGTGATGGCCCAAAGGTTTATATTGGTACACAAAATCTGTGTGTGTTTTACAGTGAAAGCAACAGCGTATTTGTTTTTATCAAAAATGTCTGAAAACAAGGTCAGAATCTTTCTCAAGCACACAGGCAGTATGCATTTCAGATCCCCGCCTTGTCTTGTTCCATAGCATTACAAAGATTGTGACAACAAAAATCCTGGTTGCTATAAGTGTTAACTAAAGACAATACCATGTTAGATCAATAAATGCTAAGTGGATTAGAGACAACACAAATCACACATTTCAAAACTATTGATGTCACAGCAACACAAGGCAAAGCAAAATTACACTCAATGCTATTATGCCCTGTAATTCATCACAATTGGTGGTCTTTAGATAATTGGAAGCACAGATTGGCCGGACAGTTTGCATGCAAATAGCTGATTAGCTGAAACTAAAATATGCCTTACAATGATGCTGGTCATCTCTTTTAATATCCATCTGTCTGTTTTTTTTTTCCATTTCCTTAATGGTTAGCTCTTATCTGAGAGAGAGAAAGTCAGCCCTAACATGACCTGTCTTTACAAAACTGACAGAAAATTACTTTCAGAGAATGAGGGAAAAAAATTGACCTCCACTCCTCTGATGTTTGTGGCAGATCTATAATAGCTAGCTCCCAGGACTATAGGAGTCACTTTTTTCATCTGCTCACCACACCGCCTCTGTCAGCTTTATTTGCCAATCACTCCTTGCAAAATAACATTCTACACATTTACCAGGTCACATTGTTTGTGAATAGGCACAGAATGAAATCAAAGCCAAACAGGCTGGATTTATCTGAAGATAAACTAAATAGATTCAGACAAAGCTGCGACCAGGATGGACAGACAGAACGGGGTGGCAGTTTATAGACTGCCGCCATGAAATACAAAGAAAGAAAGAGAGAGACAGAAATCAGGTGAGCATTGTTAGATAACACAGGATCGGTGGTGTGTAAAAGCCTCCGGTAAGACATGAGAGGTTAGAGGGCATTTAGAGGGGTTTAAGCAAAGCTCTCTGGCTCTTGTTCACTGTAATGTCTCCTGGAGGACGGGTGATGTGGTGGCAGTGTAAAATACAGATGGACAAAGTAAAACAAGAGAAGAAGATAAATAAAGAGGGGCAAGTCAGTTAGACCTGCTGTTAGTAATATAAGATATGTATGTTGATTTTATATGGTAGCACTTTCTCTCAGTGTGACAAATTAGAATGTGCTGAAATTAGAACCACACCGACTCACAAAGGGACAAAAACGAACGCTCACCAAACCCCAAATTAAGTAAAAATTGGCTTTGGTAAATAAATCAAATGGATTTATTCACCAGTTGATCAGTAACTTCATTACAAACTGCAACATAACACATGCCATAAATCAAATTGTACGAGCGATAGTCATGATGTAGGTGATGTGACACAATTCAAGGCAAATTTTCTACTAAAAAAATACATTATTCATAAATATATATGATAAATACAAATGTTTTATTATTAAATGGACTATATATATTTTGTAATTAAAATCATGATTTTTTTGTTAATTAAAAATTTTGTTAATTAAAAAATAATTAAAAAAGGTTTTCTGTAAGGGTTAGATTTAGGGATAGGTTTAGGTTTGAGGATAGAATATACAGTTTGTACAGTATAAAAACCATTGGAGAGTCTAAGATCTAAGAAGAGTCCTCATAAACCACACGTCAACGTGTGTGGGTGGACTTATGTGATTAAGTGAGAAAACAATGATGTTGTTTTCTCAAGTTTCTCACCTGCTTAGAAACTAGCATAAAGGATATTTACCTGTCCACACACATGAAAGTTTAGCCTGGAGGAAATAGAAATACAGTTAGGAAGTAGTTGAGATAGTTTGGCAGTAAACAGAGATTCACAACTGACTCACAATCTGCGGAGTATGATGGTGAAAATTGCCACCAGATTCAGACTGAAAGAAAATGTCAGTTTGAAAATGTCAGAGTGTGTCAAGACCGGAGATGCATATGGCAGTCTACATATTACTAAAGAACCCACAATCTTTGGTATAATTCACTTTGTACTCAGAACAATTGAACAATTGAGCAAAACCTATTTAAAACTAAAATTAATTGTATATAATATGCAATACAGAAATAACCACAATTCATGGCCCATATGTCAATTCCACAAGTACCACATGAATACCTGAATGAATATAATAAAAATGCATATTTTTATATAATAGAATATTACAAAAAGATGATACAAATATTCTACTTTCAGAGGGTTTTCAATTGTGAGTTTATCTTGTGACCCAGAGACATAACTTCTGTGTATGTTTGGACAGTATGTGTGTGTGTTTGCCTGATGTTGCCATGCTGTGAAGAAGCATGCTGGGAGATGGTTTGGTAGCCCGCTGGGGGTGGTGGTCTCCTCCTCTGCCCAGCGGAGACAGGCAAACACAAGCATGCCACCAACAGCTTCTGTGCTCACACACGTGTGGGCTTATATGTTAACCATGGTTTGAATGACACAGGAACAGAAACCACCAATAACCAGTGACATACATCAGGTTTCGATCCAAGGAGAGAGAATTCAAAGCCTTTTCAAGGTTTAGTGGATTTAGTTTCAGATTATTAAAGATATACCGCTAAATTGCTAGCTTCGTTTAGAAGAAAACAGGCTGAAGTAAACCAGACCCCTGCTGAGCCTCGAACCTGTGATTGCGATGTGACCTTCAAACTTTGTTACCCGAAGCAAACATGCACCAGATGGCTATGGGCGTGATTAAACGAAATGAGGCGAAATTAGCTCAAAATACCACTCTAATTGTCAGTGTTAGCTTTGCTAACAGTTTGATAGTTAACATAAGTCATGAGGATCAGTTCTAGGACATGCATTTAATCTTCACATATTGGATTCCCATGGCAATGTTACGAGACATGTCTTTGATGTCACATAGTGTGACAGTTAGTGTGTAGCATTGGATGTAGACAGTTAGTGTGTAGCATTGGATGTGTCCGAAGCATCTAGTCAGCATCAAAAAGTATTTCCTTTACATAAATGTAATATGAGATTCCATTAAAATGCCATAGCTACTTAAATTATAAAAACTATAACACTATTAATACTATTATTAAAGCTCTTTTACTGGGGGCAGTGTTTAAGACAGCCTTCAACCTGAGGTAAGGTTAGATGGAACTGTCACAATTTTATGATGGAACTTCAAAGGCTAGTATGCAATGTGCAGTATGCCCCAGAAAATAGAAAGAGAGAGAGAAAGAGACAGGCTTAACCTTTTGTCAATCTCAGCACAACTTCATACTGAGTAATCAAAGCTGCATAGCCCCTGAAGCCCTGGTGGAAAGCTCTCTAAACTGTTACTGTATCCGGTCAGACCTGGCCAGATGGAACACACTGGAAACCACACTGAACCCAGATCAATAGACATGTCAACAGTTAATCTCATTTTACCTATCTCCCACCGACTGCTCCTTACACATGGGCTACAGAAACAAACACTCCTAACCTTACCAACGCGCACACACACAAACACACCCAGAAGAAAACTGTTTTGCTCTGACGTTGCTCTTTCATTGCTCAGGAGAAATACTGGAGCTATCAAATATGTTTCTTTTTACATCAACAGTGTCACTGATATTCCTTTTACAAAAGCCAAGACAAGTGCCTATTTGTTCTTAATTTAAACTCTAGAAAAAACAACTAAGATATTAAAAAACTATCTGCAATTTCATTTTTCATTCCAATTGGAATGAATTCAAATCCAATACATTTCTCTCTTTCTCTCTCTCTCTCTCTCTCTCTCAGTCTAACCATATATCTAGTTTTCCACCACATTCAACACTTTCTCTGATGTGAAATTATACCTTATTTCTTTAGATTGCGATGCCACAGAGTGACATTTATCTAAATATGGCTTAAATTGAAGCGACTTGCATAGCTGTTTAAATTTCACAAAAAGCCAAATGCACACCAATTTTACAAACATGAAAGTGTTTATTTGGACTTGATTGCTTTCCAAATCTCTTCTCCATGTTAGACAATTTGAGTATATTGCTATTTAACCAGCTGGGAGTGTATGGTGATATTAGTCATTTTTGGCCAGCTCTAAGGCAAATACAGCTGCTTCATTTAAAGCAACAGTTCTCAAAGTAAAATATAGCAAAAAAAGTTGTGAACAAAGATGATGTCTAATACCTTTTCAAGTGGAATAGGAAATGCACATTTTATGATGTATTAAATTGCTTAAATTGCGTATTTTTCTTCTCTCTGCTGCAGAGAAAAAGTGGTTTCACATTTTCTAAAGATTTCAAATTCCGCCTCTTAGCCAATAAATTACTCTGTAACTTAATTTGTTCTTTTTCAAAGAGTTAACTTTTTGTGAAACTTAAAGCAGAAGAATAAACAAATTTCAATCAGTTTTTCTCTGCTTTTTTATTTCGGCATCCTTCAAGTTCATCATTTTAAATGTTTTCCCACAGGCGAATAAGACCAAATTGCTGTTTATCTTTCTATTGCTTCCATAGTCTTTGTGAATTAATTCCAATAAAATGTGAATCCGTTATGTTTGAAGATGTTTTATTATAAACGGAGAAGGCTAATCTTTGACTTCTGAGTTCTAGTAAATGAAATGATCATATCTACTTTCTCATAGCTATTAAAATGAAAAACACCCTGAATACAAACTGTCTGCAGTGTTAAACAGCAACTGCTTTTCGTATGAGCAGTGTCTTTTTAAAAGTCAGCTGAAAGGACAATGTAAGTCTGCAATTAAATGCAAATGTTCTTTGACGGCAAACAGAATATAGACAGGACTTTAGACAGAATACACTTTCTTTTTAAACGTAGATGTGGATTATTTCAGCCATTGAAAAAGAGTTAGATGAAGCGTTTGTGCAAAATAGTTTCACCATAAAGCAAACCTTGCACTGAAAACATTAAATCTTCTACTTGGAACTCAGAGAGCATAAAGTACAATAGACCTGTAATACTTTCCAATAAAATAAATCATAACCATTTTCTTATATGCATAAATGTGTCATCTAAGATCAGCATTTGTGTTTAAAGAAAGAGAAGAGAAACAATAATGCAAAATGATTACAGCCTCAGATCTGAGTGAAAATTATGTTACATTGTGTGTGTGTGTGTTTGTGTGTCAGGCTGGTATCTTTCTCTCTTCCCTCTGGGCTGTACAACTGAATAAATGTGTCTGGTTTCATAAGCTCAGGTCTGATTTATCGAGGGAGGCCACTGACATGACCAACTTTCATTTATTAGCTCTGCGACTTCCGGTCTATACACACCTAAAGGCATGAGTCACACAAACGCACACACAAAGCAAACAAGACACCTTTTGACTATGTGAGATGGGCTGTAATTCTCAAGAGTGCGTCACTCATTTAATATTGCCTTGGCAAAAAAAGATAAACAGAAGGTTTAGTTCAGGTAAAGCAGTGAGATTGTGTTTGGGTGGGAATAACTCCAGGGTACAAGATGTCGGCCACCACTGATGTTGTGAAAGATGAGCTAAGAAAGTTAAATTATGGGTAAGTGTTGTTAAAATGGGGCTGTTAAGTCCATTAGCAAACCGTTTTATGAAAGTTCAGACAAAAATAGAAATTGTATTACAATTTTTACAATAGCTTTGTGTGAATTTGCATTGTGTGAAAACCAGAATTTAAGTTCGTACTAGCTGTTAGTCTTTGGTTTAATGATTGACAACCATCACTGTGAACTGTTGCTGTATGTCAAAATTTCTCCTTTTGGGTTCCACAGAACAAAAATAACATCATATTGGGTTATACACCGAGGATCAGCAGTATGAAACATGAGAGACAGGTCACAGAACAGCTAGACAATGCCCAAGCTGTGTCTGTCCTGACTGGCAGAGGTCTGGCTCTGACTTCTGGGTGCACAGGCACGGCTGGAGAACAGGTTCAAAAGACCAGATGTCATGTGGGGCACATTCTGTCTAATTTATTCATGAAGACAAACACACACACCCTTACTCTGATCCCCACACACCTCCTTTTCTCAATTCTTCCTGTAGCTATGTTTATCGAATTTATCATCCTCTTCCTCCGCACCTGCACAAATCCTCACACCTTTACGGTCATGCTCAGCATTCAGGTACACAAAGGTACACACACTTTTCACTGTGCCAGCCTATTTATTGTTCCCAGCACGCTCTGTTGATCACATTATCTCCCCACCAGCAAGCCACACTAAATCGGGTGACTGGGGCTCCTGCCACAAAGACGGAGTGCGGAGCAGAGCGCCCTCGTCTCCCACAGGACCGAACCCTTGCGTGTATGTCTAACGAGGAAATCCAAACATAACCAACCTCATTAATTTCTCCTATCAAACGCTCCTTGCCTGCCGCATGCAGCTGCTCTGAAGCCTTGTGGAAGATCAAAACCAGCTCTGCTGATTGATAGTGAACACTAGAGGAACGCCAGTGACTACACAAGAAAAGAGGAGACACCGGCAACATGATAAAAGTGACTGGGGGAGAAAGGTATGAGAGGCTGTGATGCTATCTACAGTGCCAGATCAACAGATGCATGCTGGGAGTCAGGTGCTCATGAATAGATACTTGGCTTGACAAAGAAGAAACACTGTATTGGAATACAGGGGTGGATGATAAATATGCACAATGGCACTTTATAAGATCTCCGGATAGAGTGGCTGGGTGGCCTTTTGATGAAAGAAGCATAACCTGAAAAGAAGGAAAGCAGTACTCTCCAGGTTAATGTTGGACAATACACTGTGCAAATGAGCTACAAAGGAATAAGCAGTCATTTTAGCAGAAGCTTTCATCTAAAGACACTTCCAGTTCTCTTATTACAGGGACAAACCCCCTTAAGCAACCTGGGTTTAAGAGTCTAGGTCAAGGACACAATAATGAAAGCTCAATACTTGCAGGATTGAACCAACAAACTTACGGTTTCCAACCACTATGTCAACCCTAACCCACATAGAAAGTCAATACAAAGGATTGGGAAAGCTATGCTGCTAACCTTAAATTACATGATGGGAAATTTAAGTAGACCTTTGGGTTGCAGATGAGTTCAATGAATCAATGAGTTCCTTGTTTTTGCACAAGCATGGCACAAGCATTCCCTCTTTTCGCCTGGCACATTACAGCCATTGTTCGACAAGGAACTTTTTTTTCCTCTGACACATCTCAACTTATTACGATGTAAACTGACATCTGTGTCATGAATGACATAAAGCAGAAGTCATAACCATATTCATACAAGCAACATGGAAACGTTTCATGTGCGTCAAACCACTTTTGAGTCCATTTTAATGCCATATCTTTACACAACAGAAGCTTTGCCTGAAGTTGCAAACACTTCAAGCCATAAATCCCATAAGCCTGAATGCTCACTTTTCTTACACAGCTCAAACAAAACAGCTTTTGTTTTCCCGCAAACGTGTGGCCCAGCAGTGGCCAACGGGCATCAGAGTTCCATCCTGACCCTGATTCGCCCCTACAGCAATCCCCAATCTTGAGACACACAGCTAACCCTTTAGTTTCACCACTGCACAAATTGATCTCAGTGCAAAGATCTCTGGTGGAAGCTGATTGGTTGAAGTCCCAGCAAGACATACTGTTGGGAGGGAAGGCACAGGCTTTGAGATGTTTCACACACTTCCCAAAGAATAGGCAACTATAAATAGCCCAGTGAAAAGGAACTAAGGGCTGAGATGAAAGATGTGGCGAGACACAGACCGTGCATGGATTGGAAAAAATTGCAACGTGTGAAGTCATTTTTGGCCAACCTGTCACACAGGAAGTGTAAAGGGCCCCTCTGTCTTAGCATGGCCTCACTGAGTGAACTAAAGATGATTTGTTCTGCTCTGTTATTCAATGATGTTAACAATCCTTTAGAAACAGAAGTGTTTCCACGTGGGCAAAACTCCAAAAATTGGGTGGTCCAATTATTTAAATTAAAAATAGGCTTCTCAGTGATATCTTATGTTATACAAATTTCAGCAATTTTAATGGGTTTCAATGGGACCTGCCTGCTGGAACCCACATTAGGTGGGAAATATTTTAGGGGCCCACAGGAACAGGAAGTGTTAAAAGGGGCACAAAGCAATATATAATCAGAGGGACCTATATTCCTAACTACGGAATATTACATAAATAGCAAATGAAAATGGTACTATGGTACAGTGATGCATCACATGGTAATTAAATGGTACTATATGGTACAGATGTACACCATGACATTGATTACCATATTTCTATGCCATGTTATTCGAAGGAACTTCAAATTACTGTGGTACATGTCAAAAACAAAGTATGCAATTGCTTGAAGTATTACAAGGCCCTCTAAAATGAACATTCCAGATGTTTTCAGTTTACTAATGTTGAATAAGCCAGCATAACCATAAATATAATATATCTCTACATGTCTAGACAAAATGATGGAGAGTGAAATGCTGTTATTTAAATCCAGCCAAGAAAATGCCAAATCATATCTCTCTCTTTATCTATGCATCTTCTCACACTCTTAGAAAAGTGGAAGGAGAGAGAAACTAAGGGTACAAAGATAAAACTTAAACTGAGATAAAATGTCAGCATTTTTTTCACTTTAAAGCAGCATTCAGAGGTTCAGTGGAGGTCCAGACCAGATACTTAAGTTATCATTGGTCAGTTCAAAAGCAGTAAAGGCATGTTTAAATTTGGAATGACAAAATATGTGTGTGAAAACAGATTTTTCTATTTTTATACTAGTGAGGACCACATTTTTAAAAATGTTCCCAAAAACACATTCGCTGTGGTACGCACTACTTTAAATTTAATAAATCAGCCTAAGCATGAGTTCCCATAAGCAAAAAAGTCTTTAAAAAATATCTCATTTGTTTCTCATACACAGAAATAACAGTAATGAACAGCAAATTAAAAGTCAATCTGCGTCACTCAGAAATCTCATAAATGTCTTCACTAGAATCTTCACTAGAACACTAGTCACAAACTGTGCTCAGCTCTACACTCACATTACTTTTAAAACCCCATACATCAATGCATTTCAATAATTGTCTTTTCTATTTCTCCTGAGCAAGTTAATAAGTTGATAACTTAAATAAAACACAACTGAGAACTCAATCAAATCTCCAGAGCTGTAAAAAAGCAAACTCTGAGCAATAAAGTTTGCTCTGGGTGGCATTAAACCTAATAATGCCAACATGGGTTGACATTTCTAGAAGGGTTAGATCTTTCTCAAGCCCTTCAGCAGCAAGCTAATCCTTACTCTGGGCATAAATAGCACACTACACACCCTCAAACATACACACTCAGCAACTAACTCATCTTCACACTAAGAACTGAAACACACCAACCCAAACACCTCCAAAAACCCACTCTCCCCCTGTTCCCTGAACTGACCCATTAGTGGTGCTGCAGGGCGGCCCATTGTCCAGCAGGATATTCCATCCCTCAACACCTGGTGTCCACATGGATTAGCACTTTCTCTCCCTCACTCAGGAATGCTCTATCCTTCTGTTTGTCACCCCTCCAGTCTCACTAAAACCTTAAAGACCATATGTCTGGTGAGAAAGGCTTATCAGTGCATGTGTGTATTTAGGGACTCAGGTGTGGAACCAGGCCTACCTGCAGAAAAGACCATCAACATATGGTTATATAAAGCTCATGTTTTTGAACCGTGGCCTTGTCTTCTGTGTTATCTGTCATGTTTACGTCTCTGTCTGCTGAGGTGGAGGGCACTCACCTGGTCAGAGCCGTTGGACGACAGGATGTGCGAGACTGATTGACAGATGCTGTGATAAGGTGGAACACCTTGTGCTGTGCATAAACAACCCCAAGGCCAAAGTTATGTGTTTAACAGTGAGGGCAGGCCAATGCGATTTGCCCTGCTGCAGCAAATCCAGAATGATGCAAGACCAACAAACACAATATGCTGAAAATTACAGTTAATTGCTATTTTCACTTCACATGACCCATTTTGTATTCTATTCTATTCTATTCTACTCTATTTTAGTAATCATACAGTACCATAGTATATGTAATTACAAGCTGACACCAATGGTTTTGCCACTATTTACAAAAAGTATAAAATTATCATGGTTCTGCCATGTTTTTTTGGACTTACATGTTAATATCATGTTACCATGGTATATATCAAAGCCCAACAGTATTGCTATTTGATAGCTTTACTTTTGTAAGGGGCAGTTCTGTGTGACATATAATGAACTTCTTATTATTTTGCATGAAACGCAATTATAAGTTAATTTTATTGCATTAGTATCATTATTGAGATCACCTTCCTTCCCTTATGAAAATATAACCTGTTCTGTTTATCTTTGTCTTCTAAATCTGTGTGGAGTTAATGAACTAGTTTTCTAAAGCCTGGTCATTCAACAACAAGTTTAATTGTATTAACCTAATGCAAGAGAAACGCTAAGAATGTGTATTGCTCCAGAACATGGAGATAAGACAGGACAGAGACGATACACCTTCAGGCTAATTACCCCTGATTCATCAGCTCACGGTGACAAAAAGGGGTAATTGATTTCCAAATTAATAATAGAGCTCCAGATGAGACTGCTGTCGCCGTTTCTTTAGCTGGTGTCACGTTATCTGTTTCTTGTTTCTTCTCAAAGTGGGATAACATCACTCGCACAATAATGGTTGAGAGACACGCAAAGCTACACATATTTAAAAATCAATCTGCTGTTATGTATACAGGGTTCCCAAAATGTATTTGCTCAATTCAACCAAACTTTATAATGTATGATTGTCATTGCATTAAATAAGAAAACGTGTAAGGCAATATATCGGGGCCAATTGCTTTTAACAAACTGGTCCCAAGTTGACCTTTAGTGGACGTATAAAGTTTGTTCACGTCAAATTTATGAAGGTGTGCCACTAATATTTGCAACCACAAAGTGTCCAAACACTTTTTGTCAAATTAGAATCGTGTATCTATTATTCTATAAACTTTTAAAATATTTCTTTATGTGAAATATTTAGCTTGAAGCATAAGCTATCCTGCTTATCTTTAAAAGAAACAGCTGATTAGCTAGTGATTTGTAGTCCAATGCCAAGGTCATGAGCCCATTAAAAAATATATTTAGATTGCACTGCTCGTTACTTAGGATACACGTGTCTGCCAAATGTATAAAAATGATATTTTGTTATCTTATATATTGAAATCATTAAGTGTTCAAATATTTTTATTTATGTGGCCCCTATATCACAGTTATAAAGAACACTGCGAGACGTCATGCAGTATAGAATAATGTTTCATGTAGTCATGCTGTCATTTTATAAACTTAAACTAATAAAACAGATAAAACTTTTACTGTTGCATGAGGTCGACAAAGGGGCACATTTGGGAAAGAAAATCTGGACAGCTCTTTAATCAAAGCACACAGCCTTCTCCAGGCACTTGAAACAATCACCTACATTAAACTGATAGTCAGACACACATCAAAACATCCAAAATCTCCACCACACCTTTACTTTTTTGCCCTGATAAAAACCAGTCCAGACACACTGTGCAGGAGCTCTGTGGGTGATCAAAGACCCTCAGGTCTCAGGTGAGAGCCATCACCACAATTATTTCTCAGAAAAAAGAAAGAGAGAGAAAAAGAGATACAGAAATCAGCATGTGATTGCTCTTTACTGATCGCTCGCTTCTAAAATTGTCAACCCTCTCCTTGTTTTTCCTTCTTTAGAATCTCTGACCTGGTTTCAGACAACCCCAGGGAGGTGGAATCCCATTCCGAAAAATCCTTGCCAAGAAATTCCTGCCAAATCGGCTTGATCGCAATAAAAATAAATGAAAAAAGGAGGAAATCATGTTTGATTTATAAATAGCAATTGAAACATCACCATTTTTTGTGAACACATTGAAACAATTTTTTTCAGTCCTTCTTTTATTCTGTGATATTGAGGTCATCACTCTTCCGTGTGTGGCATTATGGGCATATCATGGCTTGTTTGTGTCAAACCAAAGCAGCTGGGTCTTTTGTTCCAGAGTTTGCCATTTTCTGCAGGTCTTAATGTGGACCCCTCTACCCAGATACGAAACACACACTCAGACAGCTCAAATAACCAAAGCACTTCTTCATGCAGATGGCGGGATGAGTTCTTTATGATGTGGTCTAATGTATATGACTGCGTGCCATTATACAGCTATTAAAAAGCTAAGATTCACGTGGCTTCCCTCATTCATCAAAAAAGCAATATTGTTAGAGCGATGTGTGTTTTGTTCCCAAAGGAATCGCGTTCCTTGAAAATCTCATTTGTCAGGATTCTCGTTACAGGTTGAATGCATTTCAAGCGGGTGACTAGAGGTTATTTTACCGCAGGTGTGAGATTGAAACACCCAGTTCCCCATTCTAGATCATGTTGATCTTGAATTATTTAAAGGGATAGCTCACCCCAAAAAAACAATATTCTGTTATTATTTACTGTTTTTAGTTTATTTTTTTGGGGGAAATATTGCTTTTATTGTGCAAGTTTCATTTGTGCATATTATTCTAAAGAAAAAAGGCTTATCTTGAGTATGTTTGCCAAAATATTATTTAACCCCTTCCCTCCAATGACCTGGGTTATTCTGTAGAATAATCTATATATAAATATATTATATTTATATATATTATATTTATAATATGTGCATATTTTTTATTTAAAATCATATTTTACTGCATAGCATTATAGCAAAAAAAAAACGGTTTTACGTTAACCTGTTTGTTTTAACCCCAGTGACTCTTCTGTATGCAATGTGTTGCATAAATAATTTTATTGCTGGAAACACTTCAGAGACAGACAGAGAGGGAGAGATCGCCAGGGAGCTCTTATCACAAAGAAGGGCGCAGTGCTCTCTTGGACCATAATGAGCCTCCCTAACACTACCACAGTCTCTGGAAGAACACATCTGCCAGCACAGCCATTCCCCTGAGATTATTCACATGATTGACAGCTCCTCAGGGCTCCTCCCATTTCACTGCTTTCTGAATATAGAAAAGCAGGCAGATGAAAGAGATATAAGAAAGATACAGTGTCAGGAGAAGTACTCGAGACACAAAACACAGAAGGGCATAAACACAGCTCACTATTAAACTTAATGGCCAAAAATATCATATACAGCATACATTAAACAACACAATAGAAAATATGAACATATACTATGTTATTACATGATCATATAATAAATATAATATACAATGAACTACTTGCTTTAAAAAAAAATCATTATTTTTGACCACTGGCAAGTAAGAAACCACTCAACAACTACCCATAACACCCTAACAACTCCATAGCAACTTCCTGACAACCACCCACAAAACCCTTGTGTGTAGCATTCAAAACACAAGCACGTAGCACTGCCTCTAGTGGCTGTTTAAACCACTGCAGTAAGAGGGACAGCACAACTTGAGCAATAAATAGTGAGGGAGAGAAAGGGAGTTGCTGGGATATCACTCAATCTTTCTGTTAGAGGCCCAGAGAGAGACAGCCTCTTCTGGGCATGGAGAGCTTTCCTCTGCCCCTGTCTACCAATGAATACCCAGTAGGACTGACTTTTATGAAGGGCAAAGCTTTACCATCAAGTTAAATGATACAGACAGAATACAAGTAGAGTGAGGTATCATAGAGATCCTTAATATAATTTCTCAGATCAATAATATGAAGTATGAAGTAGGCGTGTATATCTTGCCAAGTACATGTTTATTCCAAGTACACTGGTTAAATCTTTCATCTCTTTGTAAACAAAGCTTCACGTACCCAGTTGGGCCTTCTTCCTCATTCCTCTTCCTCAGCCATTCTTTGAATGAGTGTGAGTTGGTGAGTGGAGGTGTGGGTAGCAGTGCTACAGCTTGGGCCCCTGTGCATGAATATTAAGTGTGTGTGGGGGATTTGTGTCTGGGGTCTGAAATTGGAAATCACAAGTTTGACTAATCAGCTTTGAGTCTCTCTTTCACTCTGCCTGTGCACTCAGCGGAAAGAAGGAGTAGATTGAGAGAGAGAGAAAAGGAGAGAGAGAAACAGAGCAGGCTGTGATGTAGTCTCTTATAAGCAAGAAATACAGAAGTTGCTGTGGAAAGCAGCACAGCTATTGAGAGATCATAGGAAGGGGGTGGTGCTTAAACAGAGAACTGTGATTTGTTAGTTTAAACTTTGTTTTTACTTTTTTGTCATACTGCGCAATAAAGTACAATTTAGCAAAGAGAACTATCTGCCAGTTTAATGAGATTACATTATAAGAACTTGCACATATAGTAATTATACATTTTTAAACTATTTTTAATAAACACTGCAGGACTCTCTGCTGTGGCTTATTATGTCAAAAATCCACGTGACTCCATCAACATTTTATTGAGTTCAATTATTATGACAGGCCTCTGTGTGCATGAAAAATGGTAAAGTATGTAATTAATATCACGTCCAAAAGTTTTAGGGATGCTATTACTGCCAATGCCTGGGAGACACATTAGCGTTAATGTCACAAGCATCTCAATGTAAGGGATGGAGAACAGATTTCAAACAAGTTTCCAGGCACATTGAAAGCAATTTGTAGTCATATATTTGCCCACACACAGAGACAAACCCTAACACACACACTCACACGCTCAACATTCAATCAGTCTCTGGAAAGACAAAGCACCTTCTGCACTAACAAAGAACACAGCGAAGCGTCAGCCACAACTCATGAATATCATAACGCGAAGCTTCCAACCTCGTCTTCGCCGTCTTCATCTCTAAAGCTTTATAGGTAGAATCTCAAACAGTGTTGGACTCATCATGCATTTATTCATTGTGTGCCAGGGCCAGATTATGAGCGAAATTGAAAAATGTGAAAGGAATAAAAGAGAGCAACAGTGTGCAAGTGTGTGTGTGTGTAAAGTCAAACGGCACCTGTGTAGCCATCAACTGAGAAAGGCTCTTTATTGCACCCTGCGTTCACACACAAAAGAAATACTACAGCTTAACAATGTTTCACCCCGCGTAAACACGTTCTATTGGGATACTGATGTGTGTGTGTTGTCACACAAATGGTATAATGTATTTTGCCGATGTGGAATATGTTTTGTAGATTAAGGCCCATAAGCACTTACAATGCATTCGACTTCTGTATTGCAACATTTCTGAGCCAAACAAAATGTAATGGGGGGGGGGGGGACATTCAGGGTGCAAACAAACACTTTTCGCACACAAGTGCTTTCAGCTATGCAAATTCAATTTCAGTTGTCGCTCCCAAAGTGTCAGAACACACTTTTCAGTATTGCCACAAGAGGTGCTATAGAGTATAAGTCCTCTTTAGTATAAATTGTCTTCTAAGGTCGGTTTTCTCCTGTAAATAGTGTAAATTGATATGAATTACTGTTGTCTTCAAGAACCAATAACTACAAATATGGATAACAGGTGTGCAGCATTTCAAACTGATATTACCTAATCTCTCTCAATCTCTAAACCACAAACCTAACAACTGACATCTCCAAGAACTGTTTTAAAAGCAGCCTCTTTATTTCGCACTCTGGACAACTGTAAAACAAGGCTATCAACACATCAGAAAACAAAAGCAGAAAGCATAAATTACAATGTCAAGGGTTTATACTGATAGACAGCCCCCTGTGGTTATTAACGTTTTATCATAATATTGTATGTAGGCTTTTTCTTAAACTGTCTCTACTTTTATTCAGGGTAGACAGCATTACACCAACAATTAGACCCTCATTAGTGTGTGTGTGTGTGTGTGTGTGTGTGTCCACTCAGTTCAGCTGCATCATAATTTGTTCTAAAAACTGTCCCTTTTAAAAAAATGCAAACTGTCTTTAAAAATGATAAAAGAACAACATTTTTCCATTTAATTACCAAGGATTTAGCCAATCAGCCAAGTAATTTGGTTAGCTTCATTTCATTAGTGTTGTGGTTATTTGCTCTCCCTATCCCTTTCATGTCATGAAAATCACCAGACAGTGAACTCATTTTCTTATTTCCAAATTTAGTTCTTAGACCTACTTACACTAAAACCTCAGCAATATACAGAAGACATCAATCGTAAATTATAAATAAAAGTATTTTAGATGGAATTGTTAAGCATTCAAACAAAATTAGACTGTCTGTCCCTTGAATTGAAGGCAATTCTTGGTGTGGAGCTCTGGTTGCTGATTATTGCCTTAACTGTCTCTTTGGTTCGCCGTAATGCAAACGGATGCCTCAGTGGAGTTCTCTGCCACTGTAGCAGCAAATGCTAGTGGACTCATGTGCATTGGCCCAGTCTCCTGTTTCTCTGTCCATGATTCCAGCAGTTTTATAGAAATCAACAACGCCAATCTTAAGATTAGCCTTTCAGGGGAGCGTTTGCCAACTGCCAGGAGACAACAAACAAATGAACCTCCAGAACTGCAAGGCACTCTGTGTAAACATAACCACCAAATCCCTGAACTAAGAATATATCCACAGAGACATATCCACTCGTGACTAAAACACAAACTCATCTCTAACAAACAGCCAAACCCTGCAAACAAATGGAACTATTACGCTCTTGACAAAAGAAGTTCATCTGAGCAGCCGCAGCCATTTGTAAGCACAGATAAATCCCTCTCTTTCCTCCCAAATTCCAGAGGTGCTTTAATCAACTGAGAAACGTGTTATTTCTCACTTCCTTGGTTCTACAAGCTTGCACTATTTGAATTACAATGGGGTTTTTCCGTGATCCGATTTACAGCCGTGGGCTTGTCCGAAATATCGGATTGGATTGACAATGGCATGAAACAATGAGAAAAACACAGATATGCTCCTTTAAAATAGCAAACTAATTCTATCCGCTCAGATGGAACGAAACTCAAGCTGCTCGGAACAGCAGTGGGCAAGGTAAATTTAATTAAGCTCTGGTGAACAATCAGTGGGTTTCAGATTTGAACAAACACTTCGGCCCGAGACTGCCAATTTTACGTAAACAACCGCGTTGAACTGTGAATTATGAAGTCTGCAAGGGAGTGTTTTGTTTATTGATT
Source organism: Botia almorhae (assembly GCA_036877575.1). Classification (NCBI taxonomy): domain Eukaryota; kingdom Metazoa; phylum Chordata; class Actinopteri; order Cypriniformes; family Botiidae; genus Botia; species Botia almorhae. Next base: position 53,929 of record JAZGTJ010000418.1, on the reverse strand, counting down.
GATCAAGATAGTTTCAACTAACCGAAATGAAGAAATTTGAATGTGTGCTTTGAATCTGACCAGGTAATTTCCTTCTGCTCTTATGAGTGGTTTTATCAATCAATACCGTTTGATTCTTTTCTCTTTGAAACCCGAGCAACCACTTATGGCCATTTGTGTATGGCGGAGCTAAAATGGCATCCAAATTAGATTAAGATTATACTACAACATGTTCATTTTTAACTCATCCATCTGGAGGATGAATGTAGCTTTTGTAACAGAGTCTATTACTAAGAGGAATAGCAAGCCAACCTGTCTGTTTGCACCTTGTCAAAAGGCCGCTATGCAGCCAGCAGAGTGTGTGCAAGTGATATGTATGTGTTCTTGGACAGACAGTTGAGAACAGAGAGTGCTGGCATTTCTATATTTTGCATGAGAATAGGTTATGCTCTAGCCAAGTTCTGTCCAAATGCAACCAGGTTCATCTCACTCACTCTGTTCCAGCCCAGATAAGAAAGGGGCTGAGGTCACCTTGACAACTCAACACCTGCCAAGAATGGAGAGGCCCACTGGAAGGGGCCAGACAGCAGAGATGCCAGTGGGCCGGACAGGACCAAATTAAACAGGGTCACATGCCAGAGGGGGTGTAAGCCATGGAGACACACACTCTTTTTACACCAAAATGTTGCTTCTCTTCAGAATTGGCCTATGTACCTTGTGGAACCCTAAAACAAAAGTGCTTGTTAACCAAAGAGGTCTTGGTAAAAGCAAAGAAGTCTTGGTAGTTAAATTAGTTAGGTGGTGACAAGTGATGACACCAACACTGTTTTTTTTTTCAACAGGGATGGTGATTTAACGAACAGGTGTACCGAATCTGGCAGTAAACAGGATCTCAGAAGTGCAAGAGATGCCAAAGCAGGAAAGAACAAGAGACTATGCAGACAATAAAAAACAGACAATATCCAATGAAAAAGATGGCACAAGAGAGGGTCTAGTAGAAGGGAAAGCATAAATGAGAGTTAAGCCAGCCAAAGTGAATCGGGGAATACTGTAGGAGGTAATGAAGAAAGAGCATTTAAGGAAGGTAAATCCTCTCATATGATTTCGAGAGGGGTTAGTGATTGGCCCCTGCACTCTTCCATCATGCTTCTGCTTTTTCAATCACATTTATTACTGCCAGTATTTTTGGGGAGGTGTAAGTGACGAGGGAATGAAAGCCGGGATGTTATGCTAGCTGAGGGATCCGTGATTATGTTAGCGAATTGGGTTATCCATCATGTGAAAACTGTCGAGCAGATCTCAGACATACAGTAGAAGGAAGAAAGATAGAAATACCCGCCGGTGACCCAGAAAAGACCATTTGGCATCTTAAATATCTAAGCACAGGTCTGTCTCAAACATAAAGCACTGGATATGAGTCTGCGTTCATAAAGTTAAAAATGTGATCTTTCTGCCATTAGTAGTCAAATAAAGAAGTAGCCCTTCTTCTCTTGATACTATTTGCTTTTATAATAACCTGAAGCAAAAACAAAGTTCTCTTTTTGTACCACAAATGGTACATTTTATTGGCTGCTTTATTAAAAAAATGCTTCTATAGTGTAAAACAGTGGTTCCCAATCCTGTTCCTGGAAGACCCTCTACAGTACACACTGCCCTACTACAAGCATTAATCATCATATTTCACTTTCTTAATATATACCAGGATGCAATTTGCAATGTAGGCTAAGCTTGGAAACGCACACTATCTATGCTAATTTTACACTATGCACACTGTAAATAGTATGCAAATTTTCTGCATGTCTGGCTAAACTACTAAATTTGCTAGAATGTGCCGTGTACACTGTTGTAACACTGCTGTTTGAAACATAATGTGCTCCAGTTTATTATTAGGGATATTAGTAATAAAAAATATTAGGGAATATATTATATGAGTATATATTAGGGAATATATTTTCCACGAGTTGAAAGCTAATAATCTATTCCAAATCATACATTTTAAACAATATACTATATTCTACATTGTTATTGCATGGCGTTAGATTTTAATGCCATTGCAGTACAGTGTACTCGTTTGAATGTTTGGCTAATCTAAGTCATACAATAATTCTATGCATAAATAAAATTGTATATTGTGCACACAATAATGCTACAGTATATAATACAGAAGAAGCATGCTAGGTATGCTATCAAAATAAAGCCAAAGAACATCGGGAGAGGACAGGAAATTCATGGAAACAAGATAATAAAATGAATCCGACAAGTTCAAAGTTACATCTCCCATATAAGCATCATGCAATGTGTTTGGACAATGTTCACTAACCACTGAACCACAACCACAGAAAAGTACATTTGAGATCGCTGTCATTCATATAGTTTACTTAGTAAAGAACTAACAGATTAAAATTTATCTTTTAATAACTCTGCTCAGCCTTTGTGCTAACCAAATAGTGTCAACAAAGCATAGAATCGAGTTTAGAATGAATGTAAACTCATTTCCACCCCTGTGTAATCAGTGGTGGCTCTATTTGGCCTCACTGAGCTTTTAGCCCATATGTAGGGTGCACAGACCCAGTCTTTCATAGCTTTGATTTTATTTTATCTGGCAGGCTCACACAATGAGGCACTGATGTATTGGTTTCTTTTTCTTTTCTTTCATCTTCATAGCAGAAGTTCATTAAAGCATATTTCAGCATCTCATTTGAAAGACATGGATCAAACATACTGTACATAGATTCTACATTCTAATAAAACTGCCTGTTTCTACTTAGACTCGTATGTGTTTGAGTACATGTTGGATGAGATAGTGCGGATGTGTGCGCTGCTCTCCCGTCAGGCTGTTTGCTTTCCTAAATGAATGTAATGGTGCAAACGGAGAATAAATTGCCTGCCTCTTATTCCATCTCATCCTGTCCATCCCAGAGGGGCCTCTCTAAAATGGACCAAAAAATGAAAACGGACATGTTGGATAATTCACTTGCTTTTTGCCTCCAAGATACCAATATCTATCAGTGCACAAAGAGTATGATAAGACTGCATGTGCATGCTATTACTGCAACACACCAGCACAACACGCAGTGAATAAATCAGTATGTGTCTGTATTCAGGCAAATGTTCCAATTTTTTGTTTTTTTTTAAATTTAAAATATCTAAATATACACTTATCCTGTTTTAAGACAAAATTTGTATCTTAACATCTTGTAAAATGTATCTTAAGTTAAAATATCAGAAAAAGTTACATTTTAATAAAGTATCTTCTATAAAACATGACAAAAATAATAATTTTTAATAATAATAATAAATAATAATTTTTTATAATTTATCAAAAATATTTTATAAAAACATTTTAAGAAAATTACACTACAAGATGCAAGATAATGTGAATGTGTGTCCTTATCCATTGAAATTTGTACGTTTTTGTCATATACTGGGACAAATAAAGCCCCATCAAAGACAAAGGAAGTACAATGGTGGAGAAAGGTCTAGTAATAGGCATCTGTCTGTCTGCTGTTTTATTGCCACTGAAAGGCCCCATACGAGCAGCTTCTCAGTGGGAAGTAGAAGAACAGCAAGCAGAGAAAGCAATAAACGAGTATTTGCTGAGCGCTTTGCTGCTGATGTAAGCAGGTGAAATTGGCGTAATCAAAGGCAGCACCATTACGAGTGTGTGCTCGATATATATGAGATTTTACTTCCCTTTGGGCTTAATGAAAGAACAGATTAAACATTCACGCACATCAACATATGCAACCGCCTCCGTGAGCTCAGCCATTTACAAATGAATTATTAACAGAAATTATTTAAACGATTGCGCTACAGACGCAGCGCGATATAATTATGTCGTAATTGATTTGGTGAAGTGCGGAAAAAAAATTAACCAACACAACAAAGTAAAAATCACAACCACAATTAAGATTAACATTTGATTATAGATTAATTAAAATGTAGGCATGAGGACAATATAATATAGCCTGTGGTTGCATTACAGGGTGTATAAATCTTTCATAATCTTATAACCTCATTTGAAATGGGAGAAAAATTTGAATCCTTATAATGTGTCATTATACTGATGCCTGACCCAGTACAAAATCTGCAGCCAGGAAGCCCAGCAAAAAACTAGTATTCATATTTACACTTATGAATCACTAGTTGTCAGCTTGTAGAGGGGTGGGGCAGGTGTAGAATTTGCCCGCCCCTGTATGCTTGTTCTGTAATAGTTGGTTCCAAAACGTATCTGTTTGCTCCAGGATAATTAAATAACCAAACAATGATGATGATGGTGCAGTATGTTGAATGTCTGACTGGCATAATGGTTGTGTTTAAAGCCGGGCACAACCAAGACAGCTAAGATGTATTAACACAGTAGGAGAACTGTGAAGGAATCAGCATGGAAATGTGAAGAGTCTTCTTCTGTTGGGATTAACAACCTTCCAGAACACAACCACAATCATGTTCTTCACCCCAAAAAAGTGCAAAAATATAGATGGAATAAACAGAAAAAAGAACAACTATTTTTTTCTTTTTCCAGCTGCTACCTTTTTATCAATAGCTATTTAGATCCTAGCACTTCATAATCCAATTTCAACACCACACAAAGTCAGGAGAAACTGGATTTAGAGGAGACAAGTGCAAAGAGGTGAGGAGAAACCGGAGAGACTCTTTACACCATTCCTGCTAACACTGCTCTCTGGAGAGCTCTCTCTCTCTCTCTCTCTCTATTTCTCTCATCTCGTCTCACCTTGACTTAGAGCAGCTTAGAGAAAATCTCTCTAATGGGAGCAGCCGTCAATCAAATCATGTGCTTCAAAAAGGTGACAGTTTGCTTCATGCTCACCAAAATATAATTTTGTGTGACATCCGACAGCTCAACACACTGCACTAGACTCATGTCACCCAACCCCAGGGTTCATTTACCACCTTAAGGTCTGTACCCTCAGTTTCCTGTCTGCAAATAGAGGTCATTCAGGTTTGCTTTCTGTGGAAAGCTTACTATAAAATCTTTACTTATGTTTGGAGAGTTATACAACCTTTCTTATTTTCATGATCCAATCAATTTCCCAATTATATTTTCTGTTGAATCTCATTTTTATCTGGCTTCACTCAAAAAAGTCACAAAAATGTCACAATGCGAGTGCCATTTTATGTTAACTTTAAGGCCCTAAATTGTCAAATGATCACAACCTATGTCCCCAGGTTCCATCTATAACAACTCTGCAAACCGAATATGGCACCTATTAGGGCTGGGTGATGCATGCATTATTTTAAAGTAGTATTTAATCAAAAATTCAATGTTTAAAAGCATATCTGGTATATTTATTTATTAACTAAGAATGATGTAAGTGATGCCCACTAGAAACCACACTGCCTCTATTAAAAGACATTTTCCTCCTAGTGTTTAAATCGACTGTGTTCTAACTGCTTTTAGTCTTTCATTTACAGATGGCCAATAAGAAACGACAATAAAAGAAGGGGTTTTTGGGTAATGGAGCCTGCTTTACAGTATGAGTAAAAACACACAAGAGGGTGTGTTCACTAGCTCAGGCCTGATCTTACAAACCCTTTTACAGGGCAAAAAGCCTGGATTCTCTAGTTTACTGCCACTCTGACCTTCCGATTGGGACACTGTTAAAGCCAGACGTACCAGACCCAGACATTTGGTAATTGTCTGAGTGTATTTATTCAGCTGTAGAAGGGTGAGATAGAACATTGTTTTCTTCTGATTTCACAGAAGGTTTTAGTCTTTAGAGATATCCACACGGCCACTTCAGTGAAGGGCCTGGACACGTTTTTGGCCACAAAGAATAAAGGCCTTCATTGATTTTATAGACATCGGTTGTGCATAACATCACACACATGAAAACACAAAGCCAAATGTTTATGATCCCAAGCTGCTGCTGGGTGGGTGGGATAAAGACTGTGACCTCTAATAGGTTGATTAAATTTTGTCTATAAGACCAACACATGCTACTCTTGTCTTGTACGATGACAACACTTTACAACACTGTAGCCCATATCCAATACACTTTACTATCCAGCACATAAATGGAATCCAACACTATCATGGCGTCACCTCACTTTTTAAAACCAATAAATCAATGGCTTGTCTATTGTCCATGGCTAATGTACGTTGGAGGCCATGACTGGGCCAATGTAATGGACATTTATTTGAAATTTATTTTAACATGTCAGAAAATTAATGACATGTACCCTGAATGCATTTACTTTCTCCTTTACTACAACAAACATTCATTATGTAACGCCATGCAGGTTAAATAGGAGCCAGCAGATGCACGCCATACTGGACCCTTTCCAGGGCAATTTGCTCTGTTTCATTACCTAGTGAACTGCCTTAGTATCATATACATGTTCCAGATGCAAAGACTATTCCAAAAGGTTGGCATATTAATTATTCTGCCTTTAAGATTCTTTATTTTGGCCAATTTGTAAGGCAGCATCGGATGAACACAAATTGCGTTCACAAAGAAGGCAACCCTACAATGCACTGCAACAAACTGCATAAAACAGGATTTTGATTACAAACACATTTTGTCACTAAAAAATCTAATTCAAAAATACCAAATGTGTATGTGCTATGCATTTTTATGCTTACTGGAAGATTGTGTCATTAGCAACATGCTAACAACAAGATCTGTTGAAATCAATTATGAGGTGTTGCTGTCTATATAGAGCATTTCAAATCAATTTCGAGTCACTTGACCGTTAGAAGGCAGCTGCCAAATTGCATGTGGGCAGTGAGGCAACTCACAAGGTTTTGGACCAGAGCCAGAGTAGTTAGTAATACTAGAAAACTTTTTTTAAATCTCTGGAAGAGGGTGGAGGGGGAAAGAGAGATTTCAGACACTGAAATTCAGAGCAAACACAAATGAGGGAGGGGGGTTATGTTACGTGAGACACAGATCTTCGCCTCAGGCGCAGGAGAGATGCATTGCTTGAGGCTAGGCACTGCTGCCACTACAGCACAACACTGCCTTGTGCTTTGAACTAATCTACTGACTCTAGGGGCTGCACACAGCAAACTCTCAATGTATGTGTCAGGACTGTAGAGTTGAGAAATGTTCCCAGTTAAGTGGCATGTGACTCTGAAGTCATCAGACAATAGATATGGTTCTAGTTGGTATATAATAAATGTGGAAAAAATGAAACATTTCTTTTTCTGAAAATCTATAATAGGTTAAATGTCATGAAAACATACAAAACATGCGCAAATAAAATGACTATTTTAAAACCTATTTAGGACCATTAATATTTTACATATCTTAAGATAATTAATCCTGACACAAATAATGAATTCATAAATAATAATAACAACAACAACAACAATAATAATGTTGTAATTTAATTCTCATTGATGTATTACTGCATTACTGCAACAAGTGATTTTTTAACCATTACATTTATGTAATAAAGTAATATAATGATAAAGTAAGAGAATTGCAGTTATTGCAAATATTTGATTTATTTTTGCATTTCATTATTAGAAACAGGGTGGGGTGTTGTGGCTGACCAAAACTAGTACATCAACATTGAGCAGGATATCCTCCTTTCTAATGTTGTCTTCTAAAATCTGAAATCTTTTCAGATTTTCTTCAAAACCTGAAAAGGTCTGCGGCTTTTCTAAAGACAATAAACACAACAACATCCAAGAAAATTATTTCATTGAAACTATAAACTCGCTCATGTGTCAAAACTCGTCACCTTGAATGCACAACAAATTTCACATCTACTTATAATGATTAAAAGCTGACATTCACTAGAGGGCTGTTTATTTCAGGAGTCAGACACTATGAAAGTTCTATTAGCTTTCATTTAGAAATGCAAATGTTTGTTTGAGGTTTGTTTTGATTCACTGAGAGAGTCAAGCTTTTCCAAATGGAGCGATGTGGCTTTCTGGAATTTGAATGCATTACAGCGTTTACATAGATTACAGCCCTTGGAGCTAAATACGAATGAAAGTATGCAATTTATTTCAGAGGCACAGCAACAAATATTACAAAGATTTTTACAAAGGCTTCCTTCTAAGTAATATGCAAAGCAGTGTGAGGTTCTAAACTCGCTATTTAAAATAAACGCAGGATGATTTGCATGTAATCAGATCTCAAGCAGATAAGTGTGCGTTTGGGTTTATTGCTTTGTTTTCTGAAACAAATTGTTTCATTTTTTTTTAAGAAGGATAAAGGATTCTGGATTTTTCTATTTAAATCCTGCTGTATATGTAACTTATACTCTCAAGCTGGTGCTAAAGTCCAGTTTCTGTATATTATCTCCTTCTAACTCTTAATATTTTACGCAATAATTTGCTTAATAGAAAACAAATTGTGTTTTTTGTCTTCTGCTCCACATGTTTTTTTATTTCATGAGTATAAGTAGGAACATCTTCCAGTGTCACCTCCTGCAAAACAAAGGATAAAATCAACATATTCTTACTGCTGCTGCAGCCAGTTTTTATTTATTTTTTCTTCCTTTAAACTTAAACTCACAAGCAAACAAAAAGTGATTAAAGAAAATGGATTACTATAAATGTAGGGTTATTATTGTATTTAATATATTAAAAATGAAATTATCATAATATATTGATTAGGTATAACTTTATTATTATTATTGTTATTATTATTCAACGCACAATCTGCCCCAGTGATGTTTATGTGTGCTAAAATAAATGCAGAAATGTATATGTATTCAACACTGCGTCCCCGCTGCAGGGCGCTACGCATCGACTGCTGCCCTTTTCCTGCCACTAGAGATATTGGCACACGGATTAGCCAGATTATTGAGTGGCTGCATAACCTTGTCATATTCACACTGTGACCAACTGGTGGTGGGGGAGTGAGTCTCAGTGGGTGATCTCTTGACAGTTGGGGGGTGGGGAGGGTATGCTCCTGCTGGGAAAACAGCAGTTGGCGGCCTAATAATTCCCCTCCCACTGCACCCTGGTAAAGGTCACACACCCAGAGTGACATATGTCAATCATTGCCTCTGCTTCACTGCCTGCAGTTGATCCACTGCCTTAATAAACCCAAAGAAAGTAATTACTGTTCAAGACAGAGACATATTGGCCTTACCTAGTCTTTCCAGAACTAACTGCTAACACTAACAGAGCTGCCAGAGTAATAAAATAATTAAAGCAATTAATTCTTTAATGTAAATACATCAACTTAAAGCAACGATGTCACAAAAGCCAATCAGTGGGTGAGTTTTTTCTTTTATATATTGGCAACTGTTTATTGGTACATTTGATGAAAAATAAAAATAATTTTATATGACACGGAACGTTGGTATAAATTACAGCTCTTTGCGTCTATTTCTCATAAAAATGCTTTCATTTCAAATGTAGGTCAATCCTTACATCCCTACAGTTTGGATAATGCTTTTATTTTATTTTGAAAATGAAATTATATTATCTGCCCCATACTAGCAATAGCAAGCAGCAAATTATTGCTTTGCCAAGCTTCAATATAACTGTGAATAACTAAAGGCGAAGGTGATAACTAAAGGCGAACACTCAATATGTACCATCTAAACTTTCTGTTTCACTATAAAGTACATTACACACATCAATTGCATTCATCAAACGATTACATAAAAAAGGCAGATTTATAATATACAAAAGATTATAGAATTAACAAGATAATAGTTTTTTTTACTATGAATAGAGGAAACTGCAACACTCAGAGGAGCTCTAGTGCATTCGTCGTACCTGAAGCGATCTTGTAAACTTGTTTTTATTACGCAATTTGAGCTTAAGAAGAATAATTTATGATTCAGTTCATGTAGGGTTTAATAGCTGGTCTGAAATATAATGCTTTACTGTAACCTTACTCAGCAATTTTAGAGATATCAGTCTTCCCTCATAGCTGCCTGGAGGTGCTGCAAAGATGGCCGCTGAGTGTGGAGACTTTCTTAAAGGGACTTTGAGTATACGGATGCTTTTCTCTCCCTGAATGACACAGATACATTTACTGTGGGTCTACACACACTGATGCAAAAGGTGGGGGTGGATTTGACATGACTCTTGATAATAAAGAAGCCTGCTTGTTATTAAATTTTCCCATCCAGAGAATTATCAGTGATTTACCTGTGCTATTACACCAGCCATTGGGACACAGGTGAGAAATCGAATTATAGTGTTTTTTTTTTACTTTGTCTTCATACTGTAAAGGATGGATAAGAACAGCTTTTCATTTTTAAATCCAAAAAATAAAGGGAGAATTTATTGTACTTGTCAGAGGGCTGCAGAGAATGTTCCCCTCTCTGAAAATAAACCAAAAGATGGTGCCCCTCACCTCATACAACCTTAAACATTTAAAATATTCAACATCCCGCAATGCTGAGAAAACATTCTTTAAATGGTCAGCGATAGGCAAAGCAAAGTGGCGCCATTAAAGTCAAGAACATGTCAACATATTATTTCTTTTTTTCTTTACATCAGTTGATGTATTAATTCTTATCTGCCTTCACATACACTCAAAATCAACTCAAGGTCCAAACTATTTACCCTCATAAATAAATCAGCCTATACACCATGTGCACCAATTTCACAAATGAAAGTACTAAACATCACAGCAAAAGATATCCTGAAAGCTTACCTGTCTGTGGAGGGTGTTCGTCCATTGCGGGGCTTGTTGACCTGGGCGTAGAGAGTGTCTAACGGCAGGGGTTGATCTCTGGGGCTCTGAGGTCGTTGTTCTTGACTAGTGTTCTGACTCAGCTCCATACTGCTGTTCAGAGAAGAATCCAGAGAGCCGATCCCTGCATAGGTGTGCTCCTCATCGGAACTGAAGGTTCGGTTGATGTCCTGGATCTCAGCGTAGTCTCTTTCTCTAGCCTGTCGCTCTCGGAGCTCCCTTGTTTTAGCTTGAATCCTACAAGCACATAAAATAATTCAAACTTCAGATGCATGGACATTAACTTCAGATGCCTTAACTTCAGATGCATGGACATACTCACGCTTATTTGCATGACTTCCACTAGATTACTCTTATTTATTTTCAAGGAAACAACTCTAATAAAGATTAACAGTAAAGCTGTTTTTACATTAGGTTTGATTGCTTGATTCAAATTAGAGTTTAATATATAATTCTCCTCCTGCCCACACAGATCAATTTCATATTGTAGTAGTTTATTCTATAACAGATTGTATTTGTGTCAACAACATGAGTACAACTGGCAGCTGCTTACTACAGTAAATAAGTTATGCCATAAGATTTAAGGTATTTTTATTTATTTTACTGTAGTATTATAGCATCTGTTGGCTGTGGATGTATTGCTAAAGATTCAAAAAACACCAGCTGCTTGCCAAGGGCAACTTTTACAGAGACATGCAACTACTGTATATAATAAAATAGGCAAACCATGCATCATCAATAATGCCTTACTTTTAAGCCAACTGCAAACTGTGACAAAGGCTAATTTGAACAGCCATCAAGTTGTAAGTGGTGTTGTTTCAGGATTCATTTCCACCTTTTGTAACGACTGCTCTTAAAAAAACTTAATTAAAAGCAATAGCAGTTACTCCCTCTTTAATGTTCATTTATTAAAGTCCTGAAGTACTAAAGCTTTCATGTGAGACACAATGAATTGCAAGTTGGTCTAAGTTAAGACTTCCTACTGCACTGAGTTCCATTGAGGCCAGAATCCTTCATTGGCATCACAGTCCTCTAAACCTCAGCCAAATCTGTTTTATTTATTCTGGAAGCGCTTCACTACTACTGAAATCCCCTTAATAAATAAAGGAAGAGAGAACTAAGAGGCCAAAGAGTCTTTTGAATATGTTTCAAATGGTGAAATAAGGAAAAAAAATGAAATAAGGAGATTGTAAGGACGTCAATGCATGGATTCTCTCAAACAGACAGTGGGGGACCTTCCCAAGAAGAAGGGAGTGATTACTTCCTCAAATCATTTCTTAAACGACAGGAAGAACTGGCCACTCTGATCTTTCGCCAACCGTCTTTTTTGCCTTGCTTCAACCTCTCTCTCCTTCACTGAGTAGGAGATTTCAAAGGCCGCTCCTGGTGGGCTGAACTGAATGAGTCTTTTTGTGTATAACAGTTCACATGTGTGCTGTATTGAAAGAAAGAGGATCCTCAGGAATGGGAATTGTAGTGAAATAAGAAGGAAGACTGGTGTGAACAGGGGGAAAGCCTCCTGTAGGGTGACCTCTGCCTTGATACCCACCCACCTTATAAAATCCAGATGGCTTCGGAAAGTGAGGGATGCCCTGTTATGAGAACTGGTGGGCAACATGCAAAGCTACCCTCTTTGGACCGGTCAAAAAACAGTACCTCCTCACCACCCCAGGTCAGAGTTGACCTTTGACCCTAGACATCTATATGTCAGTTCTTTGATTGACAGCTGTACCACTGCTGTGAAGAGTTGCAGGGTTTTCCCACCAAGACTGAATGTTTCCACACATTCTCATAAACACAATCTAATTTACCAACAATGAGTGTTTTCTCTCTGTCACAGCAATACAATTACAATGCCATTGACTGTCTCTTGCTCCCTTGTGCTTGGGAAAATCTAATTCTTTGTGCTAGAATTGTGTGCATTTGTGAGTCACGTTATAAGTCTGGCAGGGACTGGAAACACTTGAAAATCAACATCAGCATATTTTAATATTTTGTGTGTGGAAGTTTTAAACAGACAGTACACCCAACACCCAAATCTGTCAGTATTTATTTAACCAACCCACAACCTTTCAAACTGTATGACAGAAAAATTTAAAATAATGTCAACTTGAAATGAAAGTGGACGGTGACCACAAATAGATGTTGTCATGATTCACTTTCATTGTGTTTCATTGTATAAAGAGCAGCTTGAACATTCTGCTAAACTGTGTTCCATTCAAGAAAGAAAGTTGGACAGGTTTAGAAAATCATGAGGGTAAGTAAATAATTATGATGATTTCTTTCTTTTTTGGTGAACTATTCCTTTAATTTTAAACTTCTCCTTTGCTAACTTTTGGTTGATTGAGTCCACTCTTTGAACCGTGCTGTTACAAGTTGCTTTTTCACCTTGGGCTATGAGGGGTGATATCTGATTCTGGTGAGGCTCCAGTCCACCTGTCGTTTAATCCAAAACTGATGTCACCTCACTGCCAGTAAGAAACCTGCTTCACGTTATGACAAGTTACGGAAACTCAACTGGAGGACGACGCCTCTGGGGCTGTGACTATAATGGCCAAATCGAATCTGCAAGAGCGATATCTGTGTTTGAAAGGGATAATGACTACATTGAGGAAGAGGTCCAGTCTAACCTGCCCGCTGGAGTATAATGCTAAAACTAATTTAGCGCAGTGGCCAGGGGATAAGTGGACCACAGAGCTTTGTGTGTTCTGTGCTTGATAAAGGGTTAACTTCTGTCAGATAAACCTTTATGACATCATCCTAGACAATGAAGCGCAAACTTACCGTGATTACACATGAGTGGACATCATTCTGTGTTTCTTTCTGAGTGTATTTTTGTTTTGCTTTAACCATGGCATCTGAGTTTTGCTCTAACCAGCTATGATCAGCTCTAGAACATTTTGTCAAACACATGGTATCTATTTCTGTGGCATAAGAAATAGCTTCTAATAAACGTCAAATGTGCTCTGATTGGCTGTTGTGTTGTTGTGTCATGCAACATTGTCGCTTTTGTTGAGTAACCTGACACTGTCTGGTAAGATTGAGTGAATCAATCAGTTTGAGTTGGGTTGTGTGTGTAACTGTGTGCATTAGACTATGTGTGTATATGTGCCTACACTCCAAGCTAAATGTCTTTTACCTTTACTTCATTACACAATAAATGGTCCAGAATGGTGTTAACACAGGAAACAGACCTGGCTACAGTGAACACATCATTACAGCTCTGGTTTCTCTCTCTCTCTTTTGATGTATCATTTAATTCTGGCCTTTAGTGTTTGGCAAGCTTCTTTAAAACTGTAGTATCTCATTATACAATCAACCCATAGTGTACAGTAAAGTGACTCTTAAAATACTACAGTAATTAGCTACAGTACCAGCTACTAACAAAAAGTATCTGAAACCACATTAAACTATTTAATGTTTTTTTAAATATACAAATGTCATATAAATATGTTTATATAATAAATACTAAATAATAAATATTACATCAACAGTGTAGTATTTAAAAGGACAAAAAACTATGAGGATCACAATTACGATGACAGTATTCATTTATTTTAAATACAACTAATACTAATATTCTAAAATATATTATAATCTAATAGTAATTACAGCTACATCAAAAAGCTCTTAAGAGTTTATCATGTTTTAAGACTTCTACATCTTAAAACATGATAAACAACAACATTAGACAAAAAAGTAAAATACCTTTTGTGCAAAATTAGCTGTAAGACTACAGGCCTTATTGTGTTCCTGTAGCTCAGTTGGTTACACATTGTGTTAACAGGGCAAAGGCTGTAGGTTCGATTCCCAGGGGAGCACACGTACTGACAAAATGTATAACTTAAATGTACTGTAAGTCCCTTTTGGATAAAAGCATCTACCAAATGCATAAATGTAAATGTAATTGAGATGTGTGACCACATGACAGCCCAAAACAAACATAGCAAACTAACACTACAATACAAAATTGGAAGAGAAGTACACATTATCAAAATATTAGCAAGAGGGATGAACAAATCCCCAATGAACTCTGAAAAACAACAATGAGAACGCAAATCCCTCTTTGTGACTTTCTGGGCTCAAAGCTAATTAGTGCAGATTGCTATTATGTAAGTGTGTGTGTGTGGCTGTAAGGGGGCGGAATGGCTTAAAACTGTAGAAAAATACAACACATTTGTGTCACAATGAGATATATGTAGATGTAAGTGTTAGAATATGTATTGTACATCCGTGCCGGAACAAGAAAGAGCAAATTTGCTCTTTGTCAGTGAAGACCTGAGTGTTAAAGTAATTAGAAGTTAGATGTTGTGATTAGCTCACATCTGTCCTGAGCTTCAGTGTGTGGGTGCAAGGGAGACATCTATGGCAACATATGGGTAACTATGGCAGTTATGGCGTTGTTTCTAGGTAACGGGGGAATTCAAGTAAAACACAAATGTTGCTTTCATTTGCTTGTACAAGGCACAAGGATGGTTTCGAAATCATCTCAGTAGATGTGGTTTCACCTCAGCATATCTGAGGTGAAACATGTCTTAATGTCTCCTGCTGGAACCCTTGTAGATGCAAGCTTGTGGAATGTTGAACTGTACAGACCGCAGGGTCAAAATGTTCTGTTTTTGGAGGGGATTAGTCATTGATCACAGCCTGATATAAACACAAGTTGAGGACTTAGATATTTATGATCTAGCTAAAGAATTTAGATGTTCTCTCCGGTGATTTGGAGAGAAGTTTGGAGCTTCAAGAGAGAACACTCTGGTCTGCCTGCAGTCCTTCCTCACTTCGCTGAATAAATCACGCTGTTTATCTTTTGACACCACCAAATTCCAGACATACACCGCCAAAGCACTCTCCTCCATATGTCTAACAATGTTTAATTCAGTCTAGACGAAGAAGGAGAATGAGAGGTTTATACAGCCTTGAGGCAGATCTCACTCTTCGGTTGGAAAAGTCGTACGTGTAAGTACGATAACATTGTGAAATGCTACTTGTTTCACAGCATGCAGGTGGTGTATTTTTAACATCAATTCCTGACATAAAGGGGAGACCGGGGCAAGTTGTCATACTGTTAACTTTAGTGAATATTTCTGTTTATTATTTTTGCATAGATGCATATGGTAAACGAAAGTCTTTATTACGAACACGTGTTATCACACTACATAGGAACCTGCTGTTTAAACTAAACTAAAATTAAACTTAACAACTAAAAATCAACTGAACAAAAACATGTTTACATGCCTACCCGTCAATGATGTAGGTGACAAAATAAAGTTTCAGCAGGGCTATAGCTGCCTGAAATTTGCAGTCATTTAACAAACATATTTAGCTGCTAGAGGAATATAAATATAATTACAAATATAATCTGGTCCACAATCAGTTCCTGTGATCTGCCTTTGAACTTTGGAAGCTAATTGGTCCAGTCAAGCAGTGAACTGTTACAAAAGGCTCAGCAACATAATGAGCTCGTTTGACAAAGCGGAACGACAATGCTAATTATTTTGTAACGAAATTACTGCCACAATGTGAGGGGAAAGATCAGCCATGATGCATTAATGCATCTAAACTGAAATGTTGGAAAATATCTGGAAAGTCAAAGGTAATCCTGGACGGCATTCATGCAGAAAAAAAATTGGGTTTGGTGACAAAAGAAAATTAAAATAAATTATAATAACTCAGAAGGCCATGGATATCTGAAAGAACACATCTAACACAATGAACTAAAAGTATTGTGTGACAGTAGGTTTTTTTTGGTTTGAGAAGTTCCGATTGACTGTTGTTTAAAACAATATTTCCGAGTCTTGTGAACCTGTGAAGCTCAAACTAAAGGCATAAACATAGTCACTTCTCAATGCAATATGCTTGTGTGTCTTAAGAAAAGGAAATAAAATAAAAGGAAGCCGACTGAGATAACAAATGCTGATTATAACAGTACCAGGTCTCTGGGCTTTAAAGTGTATCAGGAACATAAACAATCCAAAGGAAGTCTTGCTTAAAGGGGAAAGCCACGTCAGGAAAACTGCGCAGGAACAGAGGTGTGCTAGTTACTGGTTAGCCACGAATGGAGTCAAGAAGATAAGAAAAAGCCATGCTAATCTACCTTATTGGAGAAAGGCTGAAACTGGTTGGTGCTACATACACTAACATAACTGGACACCAATATATGTTGTTTTGTATGCATATGTCCGCCAAATTTACTAGCAAGATTTCTTAAGCCAACCAATTTGACCACAAAGACCATTCTGGTGGTCAGCTTAGTTTGATTGGTTAGATTTTGTTGGTGGTCTTGCTTGTGTTGGTTTCAAGCTAGCAGGAGCCTGCATGAAAATTCATGCTGATCTGTGCTGGTCTTTTAAGCAAGGTCAGAAGTTTCTCAGTGTTCTCAAATGTAAATACCCAGAACAGGATAAAAGCAACTGTATTATGCGCTGTGATCTTATTGCTATCTTGGTTACTTCAAATCCTCAATGTCTCTTATGGTTACAGTGCCTACACAGCCCCTTCCATAGACATGCTCTAAATGGACCCCTGGCATGGTGGTCCGCTCGGTCAACTTCCATATGGTGGACAGGGATGCAACCAACCACCAGGCATAAACAAGGCCCCATAATAGTCACTATGTTCCTGTAACACAGGCGTGCACCTCAGGCTCTAGTGATGCCCTTGATGAGGGATGAAAAATTCGGTTTGCAGAGGAGTAACGAAGGATGGGAGGTGCGGAGGGTCTTACACAGCTGCATACAATTTACTCGATTGTGGCAAAAACAAATGCTACTGATGGCAACACTTCATCAACTTCACTTAAAAGCACGCCTGCAGACACCAGACTCACAGCATTCCTGCAGATTTTTGAACAATACTTTGCATTTATGTGACACTTGTGTAGAAATGTAGAAATGTAATTGCGGTAGACAGATTTTATACAGTTTATATAGCATTCTTTCCTCTGTAAACACAAAAGGGGATGTATTCACTCTTCAAAGTTTCTCATTGTGTTCCACACATGAAGCAAAGCCATAAACTTTTGGAATTACATGAGGGTGAGCAAATGATGACTGAATCATCATTCTTGGATTGCTGACTTTTAAAGTCATCAAGAAATACGCCAGCATAAGTGCTAAAGTCAGCGCTTATGAGTCGTAGATGAATTTCACAAACATATTTGAGGGTCAGGTGAGCGAACCAGGCTGTGCCCTCCCTTACAGAAATAGAGAGGCTAATGGTGGCGCGTTATGAAAATTAATCCAGCCAACCTTTGTGCTGGCTTCTGCCTCTGAATCACTAAAAGCCCTGTCAAAACGTCAACTCGAATTAACGATCGGTCGTGTCGGGGGAACGTTGCGTTTGGCCGAGGTCCATATCTCGTTCTCCTGTTCTCCTCCCTCTTCCCGGAGCCCCACAGCTTGTTTTAGCACTACTGGATACATCACCTCCAATAGCCATCACCACCACCTATAACCTAATCCATAATTTCATAAGTGCGTAGAAATGGGCCAGACCCCATGTCTTGTATGATCAATCAAAACCCCCACTTGTGCATGCACATGCAGGCCGCAGACGTACAGACTCAAGTACGCAGACACATGATTGTCTAACCTGTAGCGCAGCTTGTAATAACACCCCTAAAAATAAGGCGGTAATTGATTTTTCTGGCTGTCAGTCTCCCCAGTGTGATTCTTTGAATAACGCATCACCAAGCAGTGGCCGGGCAGGTTATTATTTTAACCAACCGATTTCCCTCAAGAATTCCCTGCTATCAACTGAAGGAAAATGCCATAGGTGAGAAAAGGAAAAAAGATAAAGGCAATCTTAAAAAAGAGAAGTGTATAGTAACTAAACAATACTGAAAAGGGCAGCCTGGGAAATATGCAAACCATATGTAAATAAATTCACATACATGATCAAAAATACTAACGGTGGTTAGCGAATGCTGCACAGACAGCCAGCACTTATCTCTGAACATTCCTGCTGGCTTTAATGCCTCTAAGGAGCCCAGGTGGGAGATGCATAAGAACCAGGACCCAGGAAAGCGTGCTCTCTTCGGAGTAGAACTGGCAATGTGTTGGGCTGGCAGCCAATTCCCCATTCCCAGTGCCCATAATGGAGAGTGTCAGAGATGAGACAAGCGCTTAGAAAATGGGGTTCAGATGTTCTTTTGAGTGGACACAGGCTTATTGTCATCAGAGGGCCTGTGCACTGCCTCCACTAAAGACAAAATTATGCCTATTGTTACATTTCAATTACACTGCATTATGAACTGTACAATGAGAAGGCAAATCCTTATGTCTATGAAGAACAAGACAGTTTTAGTTTCAAAATCCTGTTCGTATATGAAAAAGTGCCGCTAAGCTTTTAGAAAGGTTGAATAAGTGACATAATAATAATAATAAAGAAAACTGCCCAGCAACATCTCAATTCGTTTTAGAAACAGGAAACTGAAATGACTGCAAATGTGTCTCATGTTGTAACAAAAATAACCACGTCCCTTTAATTCAAAGCTCACTCTAAGGACCTCCATTTAGTCAGGGGCCCAAAAGAACCTCCATTATCAGGCTGGTTTCTTCCATTCAGGAGCACAAAAGAAACAAACAATCCATATGTGATCAATTTAATGTACTGTTATAAAAGCACTTGACCGTTTACACCAATGACATCTAAGAGCTTTCCCAGAACTTTTACCTCTCCGGACCCCATTTATTTAATTAGACAGTTTGCAAATTTTTTTGGGCAGTAATGGTTCACTTTAATTGAAATGCTTTTTAAAGGGACTGGCAGCTGGATGTGAGAGCTCACCTCTCCTGTTCTAGTCTCATTCTCTGAGTTTCCTCTTCTGTGGCCAGAGTTTCCTCCATCTTGTTCTTGCTGGACCCTTTCCGCTCGATCCTGTCTCCCTGTCTCTCATCTTTGCGATGTTTGCCAAACCTGTGAGGCAGAGACAGAGTGCAGAATAAATTAAGATGGACTTTTAGATTGTTTTTGTTGTGCTACTTTTAAGGGGGTTATAGCAGTAAAGCTTTCTCTCTCTCCTCTCAATAATAGAGCTAGAATACCTAGAGGAAATGAAACTGTCAGGATACTTGACATATCAACAAGAGGATGACAGCTTTAGTTTCAACAAATCACTCCCCTTCCAAAAAAATGACACAGAAAAGTAATATTAAAAAGAACTAAAATATGATCTAATCTTAAAAAATGATGATGGTATCTTAACTTTACCTTTAAGCACATTACTAACAGCACAAGTAATGTCCTTTAAAAAGAAAAGAAACATGAAAATTGAGTAGCAGTTTTGTAGAATTGCATTCAAATTACTTAACAAAACTTAGCAAAAACATCTTACATTTTGTTTTGTTTCTCACACAGAAATTTGGCTTTTTTCCAATTTGGAAAATAGCACAAGGTCAAATGGACTTCTTTAACTTTAGTTGTAATATTGCTGAAAGTCATATATGATGAAAGTCATATAGTTATGAAATGACAGGAAAATTGGTAAATGACAGAACTTTCATATTTGGATGAACACTATTCCTTTAACTACAGTATGACATACAAATGCTAAACATCGTTTCAGCCACTAACAAGGTTTAGCCTGTGTGGAAGTGCTAAATGAATGAAGAGGAAGTGAGTATGCCCTGGGAAGGGTATTGTATAAGTGTTATGTGTCTGAGCGTTATCAGTCCCCAAAGTAATTAACCAGCTAATTTCCTTAAACTTTGTCCCCTCTGGATTGGAATCTTAAATTGTTACAGTGTCCTGCCTTTGGACAGGATGTGTTGTAGACTGGCTTCTCAGTCAATGGAACAGTACTTGATGTCGATCTTAAGGGCTTTGTCATTATCAACAGTTGCCCTTTGGACCCAAGTGGCTCCATAACATGAGGACAATGTCTAGATACTGTGATTCTTATAGGGCTCTTAGTGGTGTCATTTCCTGCCAACATTTTTGTGCATCATTGAGAAATTTAGCTTGAGGGAGGGACAGATTGTGGTCCGGTAATAGCAAGACTTACAACATACACATCCAATACCAAAACATCTGTCTGAATGTTAAATTTGCTCATTTTCTCATACAAAAACAATTACTGGGGGCTGTAATCAAATCTTTGATAAAGCAATAACAGAGTGCATGCATTTTTGGGGCGACAATTTGAATTAGTGCCTCCAATAAAAGTAACATTTTCATTCAATGAAAGTAATCATTTTCATTGACTAAGCAGCTTTCTAATGACGCCTGCCTTCAGATCTTGCGTTGATGCATATTGATTATGAAAATCTCATTTGATCACCAACCAAAACCCTTCTATGTCTGTCAGAAATGAAATGTGTTGGAACATACCCTCAAAAGAAACTTGAGGCAATTTCTACCACGTCCTAACCACCATTACTCAATGTTTATTTTCCTAACTCTTTTGCCACAGTTCACCAGAGACCACAGACACATGAACTTTCCACTCAAACTCAACAGAATTACCTCAGAAAGGGTTTATTTAGATCTACTAGTTTGAATATATTCATGAAATGGGAAACCCTTCTCCCTAAACATGTTTATTGTTCTACTTTGCAACACTAGCTGTTCCATTTCTCAAATGACTTCAGAATTTAACACGGGACTGCGGGTCCAGATTTCCTCTAGTTACATAAGCGCTGAAAGGCCAAACTTGCTACTTTTGTCCCTTGGATACTGTACATTACCTGATTAATTAATCAACAAATGGCCAAGGTCTGGGTGAAGAAAGTCTGCCGGCGTATGCTAATAACAGCGGCGCCTCAATCTATCACTGCTATCGCTGACAACCAACCGAACATCTCAAGGACTCCTTCATTAACTTCCCTTAAATAATCCTCCTTTTCACCATCTCTATCTCTCCCTCCGCAGCCCGTGTCCTCGTTTAAAGTGACACGAGGAGAAATATATGTAGGTGGGTGTTATTTTTGAAGGCTTGTTTAGAAAATAATTGATCAGACAATTTTTAACTACTTGGCTCAAAAGTACACAAACAACTAAGGTCAAAAGCATTTTCTTCTCCTAAGCATTGTGATTATCTTCTAGACTGAAATGTGAATTCTTTAACCCTTACAGTAAAACCCTTACAGGAGTCAACGTCAACTTGCAGATAAAATAAACTGAATTGGCGACCCGTCCCTGGAGAGCTATCTCTGTATTTTATTCATCTCTACAATGCCTGGGGCTTTAAACATAATTGTCATTAACAAATGGAGACTGAAACTACAGAGGCTCCCTAATGAACCAAACGAGAAGAGAAGTTTATATTTGATGTGGACACTGCTCCTATGACCTGTGTGATGGGGCATAATCATACGGTTCATGTTTCTCATTTCACTAAACATTGTTAAAAGTAAACAGCACTGTGGAATCATACTCAAACAACCTTAAATGATTTGCTTTAACATTTCTGAAGTGTAGTTTTCAAGTGTACAGTACACATATGCCCAAATATTTGCGAAAAGCTCTAATTTTCCTCAAGCAATTCACCTGTGAAACACACGTCTAAACAAACTTTTTAGCAAAATTTTATTAAAGACGGCAGATTTAACAAGACATACACATGATTGGTTAAGGCCCTCACACAACTCATTTCTAATTGGTGCAGCCAAAAGAAAAGATTTAAAACTTCCCCCCGGCTTTTACAAGCATTTTCTTTCTTGTAGTACAAAGAAACCAAACAAGTGAAATGACACCAACATAATTAAGTGGTAAATGAATCACAGCACAACAGACATCCATATACACAGAGACGATGTGTTTTGTCCTTGTATTGTCCAGTTGAATGAGCTTCAATCAGTGCTATTGGTTTTGGCTGCGCAGTGTGTTGGCTCAGTGGCTGCAGAGCTCACAGTGAGACGAGAGCTTCAGTGGGTCAAAATGAATGTCACCAGTAATAACGGAGGCCTGATGGAGATGAATTTGGACTCAGTAAGTGAACAGTCTATTTATCCAGAAGTTTTAATGCTGTTTGCTCGGTCCCCCTGAGGTCAGTTTACTACACTTGTTTCATAGTGTATTAGATTGTATGTTAGTCTAATAGACATTTAAGTGTATCAAAGACATACGACTTGGTATGTAAGTGCTCAAATATTTATTTTAAAGATTTGACTCTTTAGTTTATTATACTTTTTAATTGAGTATTATACATTTTTAGTTTATTATGCAAACTGCTATGCCCTAAATAAACTTCAGTACATAACTCATTCTGCAAAATGGATGATGGTTGTTGATATAATAAGCATACATTCAAGAATATTACTTTTAATTGACAGACTTCAAGGTGCGCCGTTTTGACCTGAACTAGTTAGAAACCATCCATAACAGTAGCAATGTCAAAGGAACAACATACTCAGAACACCTTTGCCACAGCAAAGCATCACCTTAGTAAACAGTACTGGACAAGCAAGCAAAAGTCACATTTCCTCAAAAAATATACATTTAGCTATTAATAGAGTTGAAACATTTAAGCAACCGTTTTTGAGACAGAAGTAGGAGAACTGTCAAATGTGTGACATGTAACAGATATGAATAGATATAAAAGTCTGAGCCACAATTTCACTTATGGTACTAATGGTATGATATGGTATATAAATGGTACTCAAGGCTACTTCAAAAAATACTATGGTATTACCATGGTAAATGTCTCAAAAACATGGGGACACCATGTTACTGTTAAAATGACCCAGCATAAGTTATATCATAATAAATGGTACTAGCTCTATATTAACCTGTTTCATAAGTAACACAATAGCGTAGAGTTTGGTATGAGGTATAAGCAGTTCCTCAGGAGGCTTTCTGTATGCTATTCACACACAGCCACAGACTTCATCATAAAGTGTGGTCTCCAGTTTCCAGAGCACAAAAGTACAGTTTAATGGGCCATCACTAAGCATCTTTCCCCTCTGCTCCTCTGACAGCCGTGAGTAATGAGTACCTAAACACCTGCCGGCTTCAAAACAAAAGCGTGTGGATGACAGGGGGGTGTAGCGGTGCCCTGCTGAAAGCAGACAGGGAACACTCGTCCACACACACACACACCAGCTATAAAAATATATGGTAGTATGTAGACTTACACACACTTTTGTTTTATTAGGTAAGGGACTCGATATAAATTTATATTGTTCAAAACTAAACAAGTTATAATTACTAGACCTCAGCCTCAAAGAGATAAAAGAAATCCCACAATGCAATGTGCTCAACTTTCAGCAAACTTTATTTAAAAAATGATCAGTGGTCAGGCCTTGCAAAAACAGTGACGTTGTTGCAAACAATTATAAGAGTCTTTTATTGTTACTTATTGTGCAATGTGTTACAAAAAATAAATAAAATAATAGTACCCTGTTGAAAAAAACAGATTAGACTGCTCTAAAACCAGCTAATCTAGCAGACCAGTTCAGGCTGGGTAGGGCATTTGGACTGCATTTTGCCATTATTTGTTCCCAACAATGTAGGTTTTACTTTCACAGGTAGAACACATAGTCTTCGCAAGGATAGAAAAACAAGACCAATACATATTCCCGCACCTCAATTACACCTTCATCACAGAATAACAGATTTTATTCAGCAAAGGCCTTGTGCAGAAAGTACCGCGATCGTCAAGGCAGGAGGCAATTGAGCTTTAATGCTCAACAAACCGTCAGCTTACCCAAAGGAATGTGCTATTATATTTAACAGCCCACGTCTATACAACTGAATAATACCATCTCCTCAATCACCCCCTTCATCTCTGTCACCAGCACTGTCAAAGCTAACATTTCAGCACACAAAGCAATGCATTACAATGGCCTGTTTACACTACAGAGACCCAACATGGGACGCCTGCGTCTGGAGCAATCGTAGCACAAAGCGTTTTATGTATCACATTCCCAACCGAATGTGCCATGCAATGAAATGACTTTTATGTTGTTAGTCTCAAAAGCTGAAGGTTTGTAACCTTTGGGAAAGCACATTTATGCCACATCTGTGCACTAAAATCATCTTGAGCGGTTAATACTGGACGCCAAATGTGCGAAACGAACACCCGCCAAATGCCAGATGAATGAAAAAAATTGGCTTTTGTTTGTTTACATACAGTACACACACTGTTCTCTGTCTGGCAGCCATAAAGTCACTGCCATAGTGACAAAGATATGGTAATTATGCTAAAATGTAGCAGTTTGGCAGACTGAGGGAGTAGTTAAATATTAGTAGTTAAAGTAGTTCTAGTACTGGAATTTGTATGACAATTATTACGTGACAATCGTTATAACAATCTTTTTTTTAAACGCTTGACATGCTTTAAAAGCAGAAAAGACAATAAAATAAATAAATTACTGTCTCAGGACTGAAGAAGATCGCTTCTAACCACCCTCATCATTGTCCATCACCGGTCTTTGTGACATGTCTTATATTCTGTGTTTCCGTGTGCAGAACCTCAGACGTATTGATTTACTGACCAGTAATGCACCACATGGCTCCAGACATTAGTGTGTCTACAGGGTTTGATGCTATAGATATAGACAGACAGAAAGACCCGAGTCTGACACTCTAAAGAACAGGATGTTTGTCTGTTATGCTAAAGCCTAATAAGAGACATTAAGATTTAAAATTTATAAAACCGGCGATGATGCTCAGAGCTAAAACAAGAGACCATTACGAGTAGGAGACACCACAAGCCATTTCCTTATTAGCTCGTTTCTACAGTAGATGACCAGGGCCATTAAGTAGCCAAAGAGCAGCCGGGTTAGATGAGATGGAGTTGTGGGGTCAGGCGAAATGGAGTCAGTTAAAATGAGGTTGGGATTGTGTCTCTCTATAATCACAACAGAGCTGCTATTTAGAAAAAGTTAGTTTTAAGATGATCAACAGGACCCACTGCTCCATTAACCTGAAGGCCGAAATCAGTATGAAATGAAAACTGACCTCAATAACTTTCCTGATATTTGTTTCTGATTTTATGATTTATTTGCATGTAAAAAAAATTCTAAAATTTTAGTAAAATTGCTCAAGCTTCGAGAGAATGATGTCAGCAATCAACCTAGCTCCATTCAGTTAACATAATGGCCACTTTTTACAAACATTTTGTCTAGTTAAATATTTTTTTCCTTTGGATAACACATGGGACCACTCAAGTAAATTTTCTTGCAATCTGCATGTGGTCCTTGCACATGGCTGTTTGAAACAGTGGCTGAGTCTAATAATAAAAAAATATAAAAACTATGAATATGCCATTTAAAAAATGCTGATGAATAATAATAACTGTCAATGATAAATTCTATATCATGCAGAAGGGGCATATAAATATTTAAGAATTGGAAAAAAAATTGCACCTATACATTACGCCAACCTTAGCTCACACTGCGGCTTTAATTTTAAATGGTGTTTCGCCATATAATCAGAGCTGTGCGGCTCCTAAGGCAAGGCCCCGGTCAGCCACATGTAAGTTTAATGTCTTCTTGTTAGAACAGGCAAGACAGAGAATGCTGGATCTCTTCATTCTTACTGTTCCTCTTCTGTGCTGGTGAAGAGTCAAGGTTGTACACTCAAGGGCAACAGGAGGCTGAAATCACAGCTAGTGCTAAAAGATGCCTGGTAATATGTAATTAGAAAGAGAAATACAAGTGAACAAGAGAAAGTGCAAGAGTATCAAGTGTCTCTCCAGAATTTCCCAACCTTTAGTACTTAGCCCATGTTAATGGGGACATCATTATTATATGCCCGAGTCACTACACCATCACTGTTGCCCTGACGACAAGCTCTGTTTTTACCGATGTTATGTGCCAAAGCCTGGCGATTAAGCCTTTCCCCATGGACCTCATTATACATGACCTCTGAAGCCACACTGCCATTCGGCTGTCAAACCCTGCTTTGGAAAGGGTGTGAAAAAGACAGTCCCCTTTTAAAGACAAATGAAGATATTCCAAGCTTAAGACATCTTTGTGGTTTCCCGAAACCTAGATGGAGGCTTTGGATCTTGCGGATTGTTTTGTTTTCTCGTAAAAAAGTAATTTACTAAATGTGTTGAAAGGGGTATCTGAGCTCCAGTTTTCTCTGTGGTCCAAATTAGGAAAAACAAAAGGCAAGTTAAAATCTTGGCACACAGGGCTACAGTATGTATCCACCTAACTGTGAATGCATGTGATGAATATATTCATGGCAACACTGGAAATCCAGAGGGAGATTTTAATCATGGATATATATTTCCCACAAATTCTCTATTTATGTGTACATATATGTATGCTTATCATAAATATATGCAGCTTAGAGAGATGGCTAAAGACCAAATAGATTGTGGCAACATTGAAAATACATTGGTCACAAATGCATTTGTCATACAAAAATGATTAAATTGAAATTAATTACAAACAGACTAGATTTTCTAAAGGAAACAACTAAAGAAATGTCAGACCAAACTTGCAATAGAATCAACATATAATTTGACTCCATTGGTTTTGTATGAAGGTGGCTATAGAAGATTACGACCAACCACAATCCAGCTAGAAAAAGATGCAAGAAAGAGGACCAATTCAGTCTTCGCAATTCAGTATGCAAATAGCTATTTTCAATTTCATATTTTCAAATATGACATTGTATAACGTTAAACCTGATGCGATGCAACTTGACATGAGACACGTGAGAACCAATAATGTCTGAAATTGCTCACACCTCAGCAATCGATCCATGCGACAATCCATGACATTAACACGGGCTAAAGAAAACAGAAGAATAGCGCGTATGACCTAGATAAGCTACCTCGCAAAGCATTCTCAATGGACCAGTCTGATTTTACACACAGGCACAGACTGCCTGAGGGCAGGACAGGTGGAGGAAGGTTTGCTTACTTCTAAATCACTTTTTAACAATGGACTTCAAGCCTTTATCTCAAAATCCAGCGAGCTTTACACCCAATAAATATGATAAATGTGTAAATATGCATATTTAGGCCATATGACAAACAAACGATACATACAATCTGACTGCATACAATCTTGTGAACGCACCAAACCATTCATTTTTCTTTCCGTACTTCTGTCCTTTTCTAGCTCCCTCTTACATTCGCTCCCTTGTGCCCAGAAAAGCCCAATTACAACCTGCTCAAGACAACCAAGTTGAACTACCGCTTAAGACATTGTAACCTAGGAAATGACAGAACAGAGTAGAAAAAAGATAAAGGAATCTTTAATTTAACAAAGGATTGTAACAAGCATTTGACAAAAAACACTGAATGTCAAGTTTGATCGTAAGTGTTTTCCCATGAAAGAACTGACACACACAATACCACTCTGGCATCAAAATCTATGTAAAAGCTATTTACCTTCTATATTCATGTTTCATTGCACAAGGCAAGACAGAAAGGTAGAAGACAAAGAAGAGCAAAATGCAAAGGCAAACAAAGAGAAATAAAAGTCTGAAACAAAAGTGAAACAAACATGCAAGACTGTTTTTAGTTTAAAATGCTGCCAATTATTGGACAATGGGCTCCTTGTAGTGTCACCAATGGCAATTTGTCGAGCTGTGCATATATTTGTAGTGATTTTACCATTCACAGCATGGGAAGCTAAAAGCTAAAAATGACCAATTCTTAATGCCATTTCAAGTCCACCAATTACCTTCAGATGATATGTTTGTCCTGTCACGCAGACACTTTTTGTTTTTCAACAGAAAGATGTCCTTCCTGGTGCTACTCTTACTTTCAATGGACTCAACTTTCTTAGCTTTCTTAGTCTACAGACTGGTGGTAAAGCTTCAGAGAATGTACTCAGCAGACTTTGTGCCAAGCACCATGGCCTGTTTTTGATCTTAGTTGCCAAGCTCTCCTCAGATATCCATCTCTCAATGGGTAGAACGTTGGCTTTTCTTGTAGCCAAACAGCAACACCTTCGAGACAGCTTGTTATCAAGTTTTCAGCCACTGGGGAGTTGTGTGGTAATCACTCTTCTTTGGGCCAGAACCCTCGAACCGAATCTGGTTCCAGAGAAACACTAAAAACTTTTCATGTTTACAGTATTGATCTGTAGAACAATGTTAGTCCTGCCAAGCCAAGTGTTTCAACATCCATTAAAAACAAATGATGAGCCAGTCCCAGCTCCCTTGAAGAGCATGTCAACCCAATTTATTTTCCCCCAAAGACAAAAGGCAGCCCTGTATTAAATCTAGACTGATTCTTGGAAAACAATGCTTGTATATAATGGCATTCATGACACTGTGTAACTGTTAGCCAGGCATTTGGACTAGATTTTGTAATATGTGCACAGAATTGCAACAAATCTTCAGTTTTTCAATAATGCCGTTTCTTTTTCAGCTAGTTTTGTCAGAACTGTCTGCTGGCAGATCTTGAGGAGAGATCTTACCCAATCTTGCAACACCACACAAATGATCTGCACCAGCAATGCTTAGATGGGTCTTCAGATGGAAGTCCAACTATTTTGGAGCACAGCTAATGGAGATTTGCTGTATGTCTGTATTCATATTCAGTGTATACAAAATGTCTGTCACTGCGCTTTGGTTAAGCTGGTCGTGTGCTGTAACTGCAGGATGAGGTCTTGAAACAGTTAGCTATGCACTGAGTGTCAGGAGTTCTTAGCATCATGTAAATTGAAATAGACGTCCAAAGTGTGTCTGTGCATCTCTGTTGGATTAGCTGTCTCAAGGCCAGTACTTTTTAGAAAATACATTTGCTTTCCATGCCCTAACATGAGCTTCCTTAACCCCTTTTTCTGATGTTTTTTATTAACCTGTACCTCTCACAAGTTGTTTATTTTCAACAGATGCCTTATTCCAACAAAAAAAACCTTATTCAAGCTAGGTTCAAGCTGTCATCATTAACTTCACTGTTGAATAAACTTTAATTTGCACCTTTCCAGGATTGTATTAAAAAAATCACATAAATTAATTAAAAATCTTACACCATGGTGCCAGTAAGAACAGTAAGGTTGTATTGCCAACATGTATTAAACAAAAATCTGTTTGCGATCTGCCTAATAACATTGTGGTATCCAATGTGTAAACATCCTGAAGACAGAGAGAGCTGAGCAGAGAACAGATTGAAACAGAGGTAGTGAAACCGGAGACTCCAAATGACTCACACTGATCATCTGTCTTCTCCCTTGCCAGCATCTCTTTTACAAACTCATCTTTTGCAATGATATGTTCCTTGAGTCAAAACTACTTCTGCTGTGACAATATTTTGTAGCTTCTTATTTTCCACGTCCACATCACACTGGCAACACATTTGTCAAAATCAGGAAAATATGCCCTGTTTCACCTAAACATGGTTTTGTTTGCTCAACTGAGTGCACAGCTCATACAGGTACTTTAGAAACTGCTCTTCAGTTACACTACACATAAAGAATATATGTAAATATATATATTAAATAAATATTGTAATATACTACATCCAAAAATATACATACATTTTAGTTAAATCTCCCATTCTGTGTGCAATTTTTTAGTTGCTGAGAATCTGAGCATTGATGATGGCCAATATCAATTTGGGCAAGATATCAAAATCACTTGGACAAGATAAACTTTTATGATGCAAGTCATCACATTCAATGTACTGCATACATCATTCACTAGCTATCTTGGAAATTAAAATGGAGAAATGCAGTGTTTTATTAGACATCCTTGGAAATATGTATATTGTACTTGTCTTCTAAATAAAAGCTGCTTTTCTGCATCACACTAATGGAGTCGGTACTTGGAACCTCTCAAAATATAATGCTACTGTCCATCACTTGTTAAGCGTACAATGACATCTTATGGTCACTTTACATGTGGTAACTCAAGACAAACATGTATTTCTCTTTCATTTGTTATCCTCTCCATTCCCATTCCCAAAATGACCTCATTCTCAGTGGTCACTTTCCCATCCATCAAACATGTTAAACGGGTTGTTTTATCAGTCTTGGCATCAGTCTCTGCAAGCTGAAACTGTAATAATTCGCTCTTTCTGGCTTCATCACACACACAATGTCTGGAACACTGCCTCTGTTTGTTGTTCACGATGCTTTTTGCATGCTGTTTTTGCCGTCTCGTTAGGATTATCAACATCCCAAGAGAAGCTATTCAAAACGCAAAAAGTAGCTGTGCTTTTTAAGTTGATCAATAAAGTGTCACTGCCTACAAAGCATATCAGAGCCCGTAGAAATGCATTAGTTTGTCGATCATAGCAAAGTATGCTTGTTTGTGTGCACTCAGTAGAACATTCAAACAAGTGTGCAGGTATAACACAGATGTGACTGTATCAAATTTCCCCCTCTGACAAAAGCTGTAACAAATTCGAGCCCAGTTTTTACAGATGCTACAGGAAATACACTATTGCATCTGGTTTCAACTTCACCCTGATTCCAAATTTGATTACCTCATTACCCCACAGGGGAGGACATGACACTGACATGAAAGCTTAAACTCAATTACCCCTGACCCTTCTGTGGGCAGCCTGCGGTGTCTGATCACATCGAATGGGCCTCTACATTCACCTAGAGCAGCATGCCAACAATCAGACAGTGAAATGTCATGTTGTTGTTTTTTATTTTGAAAGGTAAATTCACATCATAACACTGAGAAAAATCAGTATACCATAATTAACATCAACAATGTACTACACTGATCTATAATGATCAAATACAATGCCTATGCCTACTGCTTACAGTATTTGTTGTCCAAGCATGTGCTTTACCCGGGGGTATAAGAACTCGAGGAGTTGGGTGAAATGTTAATACACTAAGCCCTGACCACTCGGCCAAATATCCCATTTCAGAACAGACATACAAGCAGTCTGACCATACGTGGCATACATGCTTAATAAAACCACGCATGGTTAAATTCCATTCATATTTAATACGAATCTCTGTTATATCAACTACTTTATTTATTTTATTGGGTCTCTGGGAGCTCATCTTCTCCAAGGCGGCTACGGTTATACCCTCGTGCTCCCTTCTGTGAGCGGAGGCTGTTTGATTGGCAGGTGGATAATGGAATAGTGGGATGGAGGTCAGAATATCTGGCTCTTTGTCCTCACAGAGTTCCCTTCGTGACCCCTGAAGAAAGCCTGTCGATGAATCAGTTCAGACCACCGAGGCGAGGACTATTTTAAGAGAGATATGATATTCTCAGCCTGGTGTCAGCCTATTCCACAGCCTGGTGTTAAGTCTACAGAGGGACAATCTCACTTCTTTTGTTTTAATTTCTTTTCATTTCAAGAGGTCATGACACAAACAATAACTCTGTCATAAGGAGAAGACAGATGGGCGATACCACCCGAGGTGTTGACATTTTGACAAGTGATCACTTTGCAATATCCCAACTCCTTTGTGTCTCACTTCCTGTTCGTTGTCACAGTCCTTAAAGGTGAAGTGTGTAATATTGTTTTGATGGTAAAATAGTTCTTATATACCAGTTTTTCATGCCGAGACAACTATAAGTGAGTCACTCATAAGGTGACATCCAAGAAGTGTAAACACTGAGGGGAAATTGACTAAGAACGAATTGCGCCTGCTGACAGCACTGTGTATTTGCATTCTCTCTCTGTGTTGTTTTACCACCCGATTCGCTAAAGGAATTATGTCAATCGGTTCCAAACACAATTTTCACAGCACAATTCCTGACGCATGGTTATGAGTGCTAGTTTATGGAAAATGCAACAGTCTATCTTGCTAACAGTCCACACATAGCACAGTGCTATTTTAGCGCTCTTAGTACTGAAATGCTGGTGGTTAGTGAATAAGACCCAAGTATGTGGGCTAATTATGCACAATATGTGGTGATTCACACCTGTGGCTTTAAAATTATTCTTTCAATTTCTGAATAGTTCAAAATGGATCGTTCCATTGGCTAAACCAATGGAATGAGTTTAAAGGTTGGGCTACCTTTTGTCCAAGCAACGGCGCATGAGAGGAGGAAGAGATCATGTTTAGTCTGTTTAGGGCTGCTAGTTATGTGGAAATTATACACCTCCCCCATCATATCCAGGGTGGGGGTAAATGTAATATTTGCAATGTTGCAATGTGTAATGTTTTTGTAATTGTAAATGTGTTTCTTCAGTACCTGTCATTATTTATTTTATACTATTATTTTTTTCTTACTATAATTAAAGGAACCAATAAAAATGTGAATTATTATCACAGCTTATATATATCAAAGCTTTAGTCATTAAATACTGCAGCTTCAGAGAATGAAACTGATTAGGCTGAATATGACTGGTGTGCTGTTCTCTAGTGTGTCCATAAATACCTTTTCTTGGTAACGTGTTCTGTGTTTACATTAATAAACAACCATGTACTGTTTAGTACAATTTGAGGGTCTGGCTGCCCAAATGCAACAGCATATAAAGCAAACAGATTACACATCTGTCTTATGAGAGGTACCATTACCCATAATCCTCCTCAGCAACATGCTCACAGAAAGAAAAAAACCCAAAGATGGTTGAGGAGCCAGGGTTTAGCTAAGGTATCTGTGCTCTTTCCCCTTCGAACCCCTGGAGGTTCCCAAAGGCCAGGATTTTCGTGTCAGGGTGAATTAATTAAATGTGTATATGTGTGTGTATGGGGGGCAATCAAGATTACCAATTACATCCTATAAATAGTGTGCACTAATGCAAGCTGTAAAGGCATGTCCACCCTTGAGCCAAAGTTGCCGTGACCAGTTGTGTAAAAACAGGAATCGTTTTCTTTCTCCCATGTGCCCCACCTCCTTCCTGTGCCCCAGTTCACTTCGCTGCACTCGTTTATGTCTTTACTTCCATTTCTATCCCTTGTTCTTCCACTCTTATAGCAGACGATGCTCAGGGTGGCCCCAGTGGCATACTGTAACTCTCGGTGGCGCCTCAGCGAACCATGAAATTGGGCCCCGCCTACAAGTGATGTCATGCACAAGCATTTGTATGAGGCAGCGAATAATTCTACAGCAAGTCTATAAAGGGTTTGCGCTAGTGGTTGAAATTTTAAACATTTAACCATGACATGAGAAATGAGAAAAAAGTGATGTCACAATTCTATTAACAGAGGTCTGTTCTGAAAACCTTTACTTGCAATATCTGCAATCTTATCTTATTTCCTGTCCGCCTTGTCTCCACCTCCATTTAATGTCACACACGTCACATGCAGGGAATATGCTATTAATGTGGACAGTCAGACATTAAACCTAATTGCCTCTCTCCTTTCTTTGTCTAAATGCACTGACCAGTCTGGCATGCAAACAAGGCCTGGGGTGAGCTAGGAACATCCGAACAGGCCTTATATGATTAGAATCAAATGATAAAAGACCATATCAAAAAGAATGCCAGACCCTTGTGTCTCGTGTATAATAATGCCTGTAGGACATGAGGAGACAACAACAGTGATGTCTACCCTCTTTCCAGGTCATTTGTTGAATGCTCGCGTGTTTGTGGTTGTTCAGTGGATGGAGATGACCTACGGTGTTCATTAGACATGTGTGCAGTCAGGCATGAGATCTAACACCCTTCAGATACACACTCACCTCACATACTATCTGCTTTGAGGGGAATTCTCCTAGCAAGCCATGGCATCATGTTAGTAACATTGCAAAGGTAAAAGTGCTGTACAGTAAAATCAAAAATAAAATGTCCAAAAATAAAACCTCATGATTTTGTTTCTTAAGTGTTTTTATTTAATAAAAGCTTGGGCAATTAGCTTGTGCAATCTCATTTGGTGCTTGCGAAGCATTAAAGGGAGAGTTTAATGAAAAGAGTTTAATAAGAGATTAATTTTTCATCCCTAAATGAAAAATCTGTTAATTCCATTTCATGTAATTACAAACATCATTTTTGTTAATCCACTATGCAAGGAAAGCCATATTTGAGTAAATGATTAAAGCAATTTACATTTTTGGATGGAATGTTTCACTTTCGACAATTCATTCCAATTTATTAAATTCTAAATATATATATATATTCTAGAGCCTCTTAAATGTTATCAAACATCTGCCAGATTTTTTTTCTCAGTTACTATACATTTTTCCCCTGTTTACCTCCCCATAGTGTTGTGGTCAGGCATTTAACTCTTCAGTGTTTCTTATTTTTAAATTTCTCTCTTGCTCACCCAATCTCTCTTACCTCTTCCTCTTTCTATCTCTGTCTTCCTGTTTCGATTTTAATGCTCTACCAATCAGTATGTCCATTAAGCACAGAGCTCATCAAGGCACATTTACCCACGCATGCAGATGAGCTCAAATTGCAGTGTATTGCAAGTGCCTCTGAGACCTCCTTTGGGGAGAGAGAGAGTGTGTGTGTGCCTTAGTGAGATAGAAGAGATGGGAAGAGTGAAGGACGGCTACAGTTTAAAAGGTCTTGAGAGATGCCAAATGAGTGTATATTACTGCAAGAACTAATTTGTATGTGTGTGAACAAAAAGTCACAGTGAGCGTCATCCGTACTGCCTTGCGAAGTGTGGGCACATTTGTGTGTGATTTTGGTGATGGGTGAGTCTGATAGCTCTCAGAGGAAAGGTACAGAAGATGCAATAAAATAATCTAAGGACTGAGTTGTGTGCTGAGTTAGCATCTCTTGTGCTCAGTGTCTTAATGAACATTCAAAATCTCTGTTTCACACACATTTAAAACAGATGCAAAGTCTTTTCTACCTTCTCTGTTATGGTCCTAAATTTTGCTCTCTCAGTCTATTAATTGGTGAAGCTTGCTAAGATAAGCACCACAATTAATATTGTTATAGTGTTTTATCGAGATCAGATCACATAGCAACCACCAAAATCACTAGCAACACCCTGGCAACCACCCATAACACCCTCATTTGGTGCTAATGAGCTTTGCAAAAGTGAAAATGTAAAAAGTTCAAGTTCCTGCAAAATGTGGACACTTGTAGGCATTTTCAGGGCAGAAACATTAAAAATCATTATAAATAGAATAGGGCTCCATCAGTGTTGTTGCTTAGAACTCTAAACAACGAAATGGGTGGCAAAAACAGGAATTCTGAAAGCTGATCACTACTGGTGGTGAATGATAAGGGACACCTGAATCTTATTTTGCCACATCACTGAGACCATAAATCTTGTTTCTCTTCTTCAAGGAAGTTAGTCTTCGCTATGCATGCATTAGGTGTTTTTAAGATCCCAATGGGACCTGTGTCCAAAAAATCTGACTGTAAGTTTCCCAGCACAATGAGGTCACCATGACCTTGGGACATCACCACCAGTCAATTTTTTTTACCATGCACTTACCGTGCACTTCAGCTGTTAAGTGGGCTCAGATGTGATTCTAATGAGGAGATGATTAGGAAAGACAGGGGGTTAGATCAAAAGCTGAGAGGAATATACACACATCTTCCAGCAAGTGTCCTGCCCCCTGCTCCCAAAAGCTGATTAAAATGAATGCTGAACTCTTCACACATACTGTATCCCTAATTAGTGGTACTTGTGAAGCAAAGCATCACTCGTAACTTCTGTTGCTACTATAGTTCTTCTGCACAAAACTTTGGTGTGTTAATCATCTAGAAAAAAAAGGTTAAAATACCCAGAAACGTATTTATCTTTAAACATAAACTTGCCGTAGGGATCTGAAAGTTGGGTTCTATTTTCATGGGACAGAGTGCAACCATTTGGTAACACTACAGCAACACCAAACACACTAGCAATGTCTTAGCCACCACCTAGAACATCGTAATAACTACCTAGCAATGCCTCAGTGATCATCAAGAACATCACCATAGCAACCCGCTAGCAAAGCCCTCATAAACACCATAACAACTAGCGACACCCTGCGGACGATTTAAAACAATTAGCAATGATCTAGAAATGCATTAACATTCCGAACACCCTAGCAGTCGACCGATTTTCCAACAACCACCCAATGCGGCATTGAGTTTTGCATAAATGCAAGCACCACTTACTTTTTCCAGAAATAGTACCCAACATCTAGTTAATTAATCAAAAACCTCAAAACACAGGCCCCAACCTTGCATTTGATTGCCTTGTAATTGTCTACCACCTTCTATGCACAGAAAATAAATGTGTGGTAGAGCACAAATCAAGGGGGCACTATAACCAACCCTTCAGAGCTCATGAAACATGACCTGGAAACACTTGTCGTCTTTAATGTTCATTATGGCACAGCATGCCATGCA
The DNA here is from genome assembly GCA_036877575.1 of Botia almorhae. NCBI lineage: Eukaryota > Metazoa > Chordata > Actinopteri > Cypriniformes > Botiidae > Botia > Botia almorhae. The sequence goes on along the minus strand of JAZGTJ010000418.1, from coordinate 17,233 downwards.
CTAAGCTAACTAATCCCATTACGCTAATCCTCCTCAAAACAACTTATTGTGCAGATAAGAGCATGTATAATTTATGCAGGATTTAAATGAGCACCAAATCAGAATAATTAATGGAGGCCCCAGCTTAATTAGCTTGGCATTGAGAAATGCTTATTGCATTCGGAAAAATGGATGCATGACCTGCTATTTAAAAGAGCCCAGAGGGGTGGAAAGACCAGGAAAACACCTTTTCATGATAGCAGCCCCCAGAAGGATTTTATCGGTACCTGCTTTGCCCCTCCAGAGGAGCTTTGCTTGGTTACTTCAGGCTGGTTTATGTTGTGAAGCCGAATAAATCTTAATCCTCCATTCGGATTTATTTGTTTTGACCTCTTTATGCAGTTAAGTATTTGGTGAAACTATGCAAACGAGCTGGGATGACTTTCAAACTACTCGAAAAAATAGTCTCACGGATCACTTACGGTAATAGTTTCGGTAATAGTTTCCATATGCAAACTTTCATGCTAATTTGTAAGCACTTACGTTCCATATTTTGCAATCAAATCACATTCTTGCATTAGTAGCCAAGAGATGTGTATGAAGTTTGTGTTTTGCCAAGGTTGAATTGGAGGGATAAATCTGTGCATTAATAAATAAAACATATTGTCTTATTAAACAATCTCAATCAAAACTGCCCCAGGCCTCCCCAAAAAACAGCAAGACTAAAGGTGAAGCTGAGGTCTTTCTGTCAATGTTCTATATACCTAAATACACTGGAGATAGCGTTACACTAGCGCAAGCTAAATGAAGTGATTTTTGTGCTGAGGGCTGTTTACACTACCTGAACATGTCACCAAGGCCCTTCAGCACGCCTTTCTTGGCTTTACTCTTGTCTTTTTTGTCCTTCCCTCCTCTCTCCTTCTTTCTGTCGTCTTTGTTGCGTCCTCCATTCACCTGTTTCTCCATACCAACGGACATAAGTGTAAGGTCGGTCGCCGTAGAAATGGAGTCACAGCCCGACCACGAGCTTTCTTCTGTGTCTTCCTCCACTGAGGTGATGAGAAAGAGAAAAACACACAGATACAGGGATAAAACAGGGATGTTGAGTAAACCGTGACTGAGTCACTAAGCTCCTGAGAATTTACAAAAACAGTGCAACACTTATTAGCATCAGGCTGGATTTGCCAAATGAAACATTTGATCCCGAAAGTGAGCAATTGCAAAACTACCGCTAATAGGTTTGTCCTCAAAATACATTTTAATTTAAATACTTTTTCTGAAATTATGTCAAGTTTGTTTTCAGATAATTGCTAACTCTAAGTATTAATATATAAAAATATATTAACGTTATTGTAGATTCACTTCAAATAAAATATAAGTGCAAACAATTATTTTATTCTCTTTAAGCTAAAGACATGAACAACACCTTAAAATGTGCAGTTTTTCAAGGAAAGGTGTGATATTACTTTTTTAGACAACGTTTTCAGCAGGAGGTTTTGAGCAACCACCCAGAATACCATAGCAACTATTTAGGAATATCCTACTAACAACCAAGAACACCCTAGCAACAACACCCTGACAATCACCCACAACACCCAGCATCAATGGTGGTGTTTTTGGAAAACACCACTTATATTTTCTTTAGAAAATGTAAGAATCTAGTGATTTAAACTACAGTAACTCAACTAATACCACTGTTTATTTCAGGCTAATGTATTAGTTCTGTGTTCTTTAATCTCTACACATTAATTTTGTGAAATGTTTACCTAATTAAACTGTGTATCATGTATTTATACACAAGAACATTCATAAGAGGCTCTTTCCTTTTCACAACTTTTTTGTGTTCCTTAGCTGAGTTTTTCCTCAGAAGTTTAAGTCTGAAGGAGCCCCATTATCTCTTTGCTTTCAAAGGGTCATATCCCCCCACCAAAGCACTGCCACATTCAGTTACCCAGCAGCACTGCAGGAAGCCTATTACCGTTATTCCTCACTGACCCAATAAAACACAGAAGAAGTGAACTCAGAAGTTCAAAAGGCCCAGATACAGAGCGTCAGAAGAAGTCCATCTTCTATTCATCTCACTTCTCTGAAGGTCTTCGCAGTGCCTGTCTACACTCTGTATGAACAACTATGTTCGTTTCTACTGCGAAGGTCTTTTATTGGCTTTATATATGACTGTTGAAGCAGTGGTCTAGACAATACTCAGTCAGAATATAGTGTTAGGACGTTGCTTGTCGATTGACAGGGGTATTTTTATTTGAGGTTTGTACACAAAAGTACAGAGAGAACCCTGCTAAAATCTTCCCTCCACGATGGGCCTGTTCTCAAAGAGCAAATTATTTTTCAATTGTTTCCCAGAGCTGTTTCATCACGTCACCATGCTGTTGATATGTTTGTTTGGAAGACGAAGGGTTCACCTTTGCTAATGGACAAGCCACAGGAAGATCGTATTCTCAAAGCACTTTTGATTTTGATAGCCCATGAATTTTGTAAAGCTAAATTTTATGGATTCCAGTCAAAGGGATATTCATTAATGATTTATTAATGCCAGCCGCTTGGTGTTGCTCTGGAAAAGCGAGTGTACATCTCAACGGGAGTGTTTTAATTTTAGGTATCATTTGCAATGCTAATTTGTGTCCTATCACCTATCTTTGCGATACTTTTCATATCAGTGGAATCACAAGGGACGGCAGCTGGCTGATCATTTCCATTTTAGCACTCGTCTGATTGCAGCCACTATCTCCATTCATGATGGTCTGGATGTAATTAATTTGTCACTAATTGTAAGTTTAAAAACGTTCGGATGAGGGAAAAAAAATGATGGGCCGCTAAAAGCAAAGTGCTTTTCAATGGAGTGATGTAACAGCGGAGATGCGCCGCTGATGACAGATGCCTGTGTGATTAGGGCTTATTAATTCTCAACCGATCTCTGATGCCAGTTACAACTTTGATGGCTGAAAGAAAGGCTCTTTCAAAGCGAGGGGCCATCATGGATTATTTTGCATGCTCAGATGAGCGGTTCAATGCTGGTGAGGGAAATGGGTCAGGTGTTCATTTCTGGGCTGATACTTTTGTTTAATTCACTTTCACAAGCGGTTATCAGTGTCTTTCTGTTCTGCAGCTGAGAATCAGGGGATATTGATTAAATGAAATCCCACTGGAATAGTGTAACACAAGAACAGAAATACATATTGCAGGTTAAACAATTGTACACATCTTTGTAGAATTTCAAATCTTTGTGCATCTTCATCTAAAGGTTTTAAAAAACTGTTTTTTATTAGGAGACTTTTTCTCTGCTTATCAGATTGCTAAGACACATCTCAACATCTCAGCTGCATTTGGCAATTAAAACCGGGCTTTGAAATTGAACGACAGTGCTAATTTCTATAGCTCCTAATAGGGCCATCTCAGAGAGAGCATTTGATAAAAATCACTCGGCCTCCTGGGAGGGCCAGATAGCTTTTTAGTCCAAGTGTGGACGAAAAGTTCTCAGTTCGTCATTATTACGCGGCCAGAAAATTTCTGATTTTCTTGAAGATGGAATCAAAGGAGATAAAATGGAAAACAACATGAACAGCAGGAAGAATAAATCAGACCGTGCCCTCTTCATTTATAAACATCCCTCATTCACTTGAAAAGAAGATTCATAGTCAATACAGCAGCAACTACACAGATCAATAGTGTTTTCATCATACGGTTATCACATAACAGTAAGTTACGGTTTCACTAATTGTTGACTGAAATGTGAAAAGAAACTAATTAGGGTAATTAACAGCAAATTTTAGCTGCACAGGACTCAGTAGTAAATGTTTTGACACGGTAATCAAAAGGCATCATTACGCGTCTATTTTTGACGTGCCACTGTATTCATTCCTTTTTAGAAAGCGATCACTTCTAATAGTCTTTAAATTGCCACTCTGACTAAAAAACTGAGAAAAAGAGCCAAGCACATTTAAGCCTGATATTTGAGAAACATAAAACATAGGGAAACACAGGCTAACTCATTTTCTCAGCTGGATATCTCATGGTGACACATTTTTTCTCTGGTGATGCCAAATTCACATTTTATGTAAATAAAAGTGTCTGCATAAAAAGAAAAAGGCTGCCCTTATCTGTCAACTTTTGACTATTCACCTCGGTGACAGGCATAGGCAGGTTCCTCTTATCTAAATTGAAAAACAGTTATTTGAATATCGGAAGAGAAATGCAATATGCTTCTGCCGTGGAATCGTACGCATTTGCACTCTATTGCTCTCTGGAAGAGATAAGACGGTATTTAGCGCAATGTGGACATAGCTTACAAGAACAAAGGGATTCAAGCAAATAAATTGACTCTTTTCTTGTATAATTTCTGCTTGCTTTTTTAATGGAATTATTCAATAGGGAACAAAGTAATAGTGTGATTTGTTCCTTCTGGCAGGTGTTATTACCTAGACAGGCCAGTCTGTTTGAACACACACTGGGTGAGAATGAGACCTGGCTGACCAGCATTTGACAGTACTAGGAACAGATTAAATTTAAATTTGTGTTATATGTTCATTTTATTTGATGATTACCAAGGTGGGAAACTTTTCAAAACAATATTTAGTTATAAAAAAAGGAAATAGGGGTGTAAAACACATTTTATATGAAAATGTTCATTTTTATAAGTGCTGCAAACACAATACATTTTCTGTGGGTTTATCAGATAACATATTACCAATGTATGTTTATATGCTAATAGTAATTTTCTTTTAATTATAGTGTTTCTATAGAACTAAACAGTTCAGTAATAATAACTAATATAGAACTAACATTATTGAACATATAATTATTTCCTGCAGCAACTACATTTGTTTTTCTTAAAGTTTGTTTTTTTGACACTGTAGTGTACAATGCTACTCTCTTCAGTCCAAATGTTTAATACACGATGTATGAAAAAATCATACATTCAGTGCAGAAGATTGTGGCATGAAATTTGATAAATTAAACAATAATCTAAAATATGAAGTGAATAAAAATCACCACAAGCAATCTGTAAATTATAAAAATAAAGGCACACATATTAAGCGTTGTGGGGAAAGATGAAGTGAACTGTTTCTAACTCATTTACAGTCTGCAAGCATTAATAAAAAATCATTTAAAACTCCTTTAAGGTCCCATTAGAGAAAAATGCCCAGCGAAGATGTCTGGAAATTTATTTGTTCATGGGTGAAATGAATACTGAAATGTATACACGTGCTTATTGGCTGTTTATTTCTTGTCTTGGAGGGAAGACTTGACCTACTTACGGTGAGGAGCGATTTCTTCTGCTATTCTAATCTTCAGTATAGCAGAATACATTCCTGTGGGACCTGCAGCCTTGTTTCCCTACTTAGTGCTGACTATGAACTGAAACTAAATTGCTGGATGATTTGTGATACTCTCGGCCACTCATTGTGCAGGACAACTGATGTAATTGGCATTGATATTGTGTCACATTAGCTTTATAGTGCTTCTGCAATTATGGTAATAGTGCAGTGATTACTTGACCTGCCATTTCAAATATATAAGAGGAAATGCAAGGTTAAGGCAATAATATAAATTTACTGTTTAGACAAAGTAATAAATCAAGTTCATCCAAAAGTGATGCTTACCCATGTAAAATGATGCTACGATGTTGTGGGCGGTTGGCATGGCTTCAATATGGGGTTGCAAAAGTATTTTCAGTGGCTTTAGTAAGTTGCTTAATGGTTTCTAAGATATTCTAGGTAGTGAGACATTGGCTTAAGTCAAAACAGACCATCCCAAATTCTATATGATATTCTGGTCTCAATGGTTCACATCTCTAATTTATTGCAAGCCTACTGGACTGCCATTTATCAGTTAGGTAAAATCTAATTGCTTGGAACAGTAGCACATCTGTCCTCAACAAGCTGCATGATTTAAGGTATCACTGCAAAATAAGTTACAGGCTAAAGTTTGTTACCAAAGAATAAGGGCTTGTTTAAATCCCTAAGCTTAAGTATGAGCAAAAGCAATGAGATGACAGGAAATGTTTGCTAGAAGCTTGAGGCCATACTTACACGTCTCCATGCCCTCGTCATCTTCCTCGGGATTGACAATGGTCATGCCTGGCTTGTCGTACGATTTGTCGATGGCCGCCCGGAAGCTCTCATTACAGCCCCTCCCCCTGATGATTCTGGGGCGGGGTCTGTGGAAAGAGACATCTCCATTGAGCGTCACCTCAGCCACAGCTGTCTGGAGGCTCTCCAAGGAACTAGACTTTTTCAAACCCAACGATGGTCCTACGTCTCGCGTAGAGTTGCCTTTGGGTGGAGAGAGTAAAAATGTGAGAGGGAGGGAAAAAAAAGTCTCATTGTGTTTATTTCTCAATAAATCTTTCACTCCTAATTCATTTCTGTAATTTACATCCCTTGCTGACGACAAATGTGCATATTAAGGTCATGTTTATCTGCTGTTGGAGGGTGAAAAATAATATCCAATATAAATGGCTCCACTGAATGCAAAGTGAGGTACGAGACACATTATCCATCACGTGAGACAAAAAAACATTTTAACTCTTGAGGTAATTTGTGCATTTCTTCTTCGTGTATGTGCGTATAAGGGTTCTACATTTAAAGACTAAGGAAGAGAGAGAGAGAGAGGGAGAGAGAAAGAGAGCACATAACTGCTCTCTGTAGTTTAAGGCACTGATGGATGGCCCAAATATAAGGCCCATTATCTTCCCTGTGTGGTCGTGGGGGGAGGTAGAGGAAAGGATTTGGAGAACAAGGAGGAGGAAGAGCAAAAGCTTGTAGACTAAACACATGAGACCGGGGCTATTCAAATCTAGGAGCAAGTCCTGCCCAAAACTCCCTGAACTTGCCTGCTTAATGACCTTTAATCCACTTCTCCCTTGTTAAGGGCCCCTCCCAAAAACACAGTAGGTCTGCACTTCAAACAACCACCAGTGCAGAGACAACATTAATCCTTCTTATGGAATCTCGTGCTAGAGGAATTCTGGAAATTACCAGAATAAAAGAAAAAGTATGTTTGGCTGGTTGGGTCTGTGATTTGTACATGTGTGTGCAGGTTCCAAAATTAACACTCAGTAAGTGCCAAATGTAAGTTGCTTCAGTGAGTAAAAACAGAGAATTTATATTAAACCAAAGTCTATTGAAAAAAAACATCTGTCAAGACCCACGTGTCTCCTCACAACTTCGGGGAACATACCATTACGAATACCATTCTAGAATTCCTTAAATTTTCTGTTTAAAAGTTGACTAACTTTATGCAGTGGAAATTCCTTAAATTTGTTCGGGAAAAAATCACAATGTGCTTTTATGCTTTTTGATTATAGAAAAGTACATTCTGATTCTCAATTCATGATTACTCATGATAATTTAGCATTCAATTTATTATTGTCATATAGACAAAAAAACAGTTCAATAAAAAATATGTAAAATACATTTTTACTGTCAGTAAAATATATTTATGGCAGGTAAATTTGTATCATTCACGGCAACTGGCTGGTGTTAATTGTGGTCCATGTGTAAGGTGTGACGCCTGTGTGTGTGTGTGTGTGTGTGTGAGCCCATATGGAACAGACTCTGTAACAGTTGCCAAGTACTAAAAATTATCTAACCACCTGCATGATTGGGATAAAATAGTCTGTACACCGCAAACAATAAACCTTGATAAATGCCAATATGCATGACTGCTTCTTCTACACGCATCTGATAGGTTTAGTGATGTATGATACCACTGTGTGGGATATGAAACATTTCAGATGACCTCAGATGATGCATTAATGTAAGTCCAGCTGTGTGCGTCTCATTGAAATGTATAGCACAACGGGCTGCCATGTGCACATTCTAACACAATTAGTATGCAAATGATATAAAAACAAACGGTAACCAAAAGCAACTTTTCTGTTTTTATGAGTGTGGCAAAAACTGCTATTGCCGTTTGCTGGTGTAGCATAAACGGCCCGTTTCTCACATGAAATACATTAAAGACCTTCGTGACAGGTATTGATGGAAAATGTCTTGGCTATAACGCTAAAAATATAGACCGCGCAACCTCTGTTTGCATTTAACGTTCTCCCGCCTGGACAGCCATAATTATTTTTCCTATGGCTGCTGTTCTTTGTTTAGATTTGGCTAGTGAGGCGAGACTCAGGCATTGGCAGTTCTATCAGAGTATGGCTGTGTGAGGTTTTCTAGAACAGTGACCCTGAATCTGTGGTCATGTGGTTAGGCATGGGTGATATTTTACATCAAATTAGATTTGAAAATATAGCGATTAAATATGTCAGTGGAACTGCACAGTTCTCCACAGAGGTACTTAATCAATAATGCAGATTTTACCTGGCATGCCCTTAGAAAAATATCTTGGAATTTAGATTTTGGCAGAGCTAAACTAGGATTCTATGTACACGCACATTCTATGAAAACAAATCTTTCTCTCAATCTCCCTCTGTTTCATTCTTCTTATATGATGCGTTACGTTGGGCTTGACTGTTTGAACCATCTCCCGAAAACATCCTCCCACCATCTACTCTGAGATTCCTGACTTGTTTTCAGAGCGCTAAATGGAGCATGCTCAGTGGCTGCTGAGCTCCCAGACCATTCTTAGGAGGAAACACGTGAAGCAAAACAGAGATTAGCTAAACAAAATAAACCCCCTACGCCGTAAGAAAACAATTAGAAATCTATTACTTCTTCTTGAAAGATGAACACGTTTCTAAAACGTCTTCAAGCATGTGAACAAGAGAAACCAAAAAGAATGTAGAACAAGGTTTGGAAATGATTACAAGTTGTTTTGAAATGTAGAAGTAGTGGTTGGAAGTGTAAAGCAAGTGAGAGGGCAGACTGCCAGACCTGTGGCATAATTCAAACTAAAGCCGCAACTGTTATCATTCTTTAGCAACTGGTAGCAACATCTAAGGCCGCGGTCCTTTTAAACCCCCTTCTGATCCTTTAACCAAGCAAACCCACACTGTGGAGGCTACTGATTAGCCTATCTAGCACCAACCCTGCGAATAGCCAATCAACTCTCAGGTACACAGAGCCGAAGAGAGACTTGCATTCTTGATGTTCACAGAAACTTTATTTAAAGGAAAATCAAGTCAAACACCAAGACCATTGAGGTCTTTCAGGCACTTTTCTGTTTGTGTCGGGACTCGGGACAGCATTTTCACTGCAACAAAAACCTTGACCCCAAATTAATATTTTTCAAATGTTACTATACTTGTTAGTGAACTTTTGATTAGTTTACTAAGTTTATATTAAAAATGGTATACTGAAAATAGTTTCAGTAAAGAGAATAGGGGGCATGAATAAATGCATAAAATGAAATCCTGAAAAATGTCCCAATATTTTTTATTGTGCTTAAATTTCTGTCAAGATACCTTTGCAACCTTTGCGTTGCTAGCACAATGCTCTAGCAACTGAGCTACAGGAACACCTAAATGCAAGTAGTAAAATATTAAGCTATAACATGACTTAGAATAGATAACAAAATAAATAAGCAGTAAGAATGCCCACAGTTGAAGAAAGACTTATTAAAGACCATTGCAGTACACAAGTGGAGACCTCTCCCCCTCTGGAGATCTCTTTCCACTTCACCTAAAGCATTTCCATACTCTGATCAAGCATGTTGCATCTGTGGAGTGGGGAGGGGAATCTTAGCCTTGATTTGTTATTGAAAGAAATGAGAAATGAAAAAATCCAGTGAGCCTGTCGAGCATATGAAATCACATTGTTTCCCATATGTCAGAGAATCCTTCCTAATCAACATGCTCTGAATGCCATGTGAACACAAGGCTTTCAAAGCTTACACGCAAATCTGCTACACTGAAGTGCAGGGACTCAAAGCCCAGCAAACACAAAGACTGAGCGCATAAAGCACAGGCAGACGGCACGGTTCAAGGAAACACAAATCTACATTGCTCTGAATCCTGCAATAATGAAACAGCTCAGTGTTCTGCATTGTGACATTGTATCTGCTCGGTGCAAAACATGTCAAGGATCAGAACGCTTGTAATTGTGCTTGTGTGTGTTTTCAAACCAGATTTTGACATGCAATCCTCAAAGGATCAAACCACTGTATGATTTATATCTCGTGTCATATACTAACACCTCACACTCTAGTTTTCTCATCTAGGCATGAATGAGGAAAAAGACAACAAGAGATCAATGCTTATAAAATGTCTATAGCATAGTGACGGTATGAGTGTCAATATCGTGCTACTTGATAAATATTATGGTATATCTATTTATATATGCTGATGATAAGTCATCAAGTATATTAATTTGATATATACCACAATATCTATGGATTACCTTATTTATATTATACTGTATTTACAAGGTATTCCAATGTATGTAAACAAACTATGGCTTCAACCATAACACTCTACTTCATAAATATCTAGAATGTATTTCCATAGTACTTTTACATATACCATGGTAATGACAGATCATCACATCACTTCATTTCATATACTGTACTGTACTGTACATGTCATATACTGTATAATATGTACATGGTAATCTAAATTACTTGAAGGAAACCACAGGTTTAATGGTAATTTAATGGTATTTATTCCTATACATCTATTTATACAGTACTCCAAGTTATTTTTTAAAGAATAAAATTGTATTATAAAGTCAATGGTATTACCACGGTCCTTTTTAATAGAGAAAGATATAGAAAAAAGAAGGATAGTAGAGATAATAACAGTGAAGACATCAATATAAAACTAACATGTAAAGCACCTGCATCTCTTTAATTAGCTATGCCCACAAAGGCACCTTGTGCACTTCAGTGGTTAAGAGTGATTACCATTAAATACTAAAAGAAAGATCATTTACGCTGTGAATAACCTGTGCTTGTTAATTCAACTGCTGTGACTGTGGTATTGTTAAGATGGCTGAGCAATTGTCTTTTGACTGATACTCAAGCTAACACAGGCCAGCATTTGCGTATGAAAGCACTATCTATCCTGCGTAATGTATTCAGCTATCTGCAATTTTATGCATTAAGTTAAAAGGGTGATTAGGCCTAAAATAGCTCCACAGTGGCCAAGGAGGTTTTGTCCTGGTGCGTCCAGGAAGATGAAGGAGCCTTGGGGTTACCAACCTCCATTCCTGCTTGCCCTGGATCATTAGTGGACCAGAGGATGTCCCTTCCTTCTTTACATCTGTCCTAATTAACTTCTATTAACACAAGACAATCAGTCATGGCCATCTCATCTGTGTTATTGGTCTAATGATATCAGTGATACTCAAAATCTGCTGAGTCATCAGCTACACTTCTGCTTAATCACGAAAACTGGCAGATGGTGATTTCATTATTCACCATCATTTCAAGACATGCACGCATTTGATTAGTTGTAGAGCAAATATCTCCTGGCATTTGGTTGCTTCTGAATTATTTACTGTACTGTATGTTGGCTGTCCTCAGCAGTGAGTTTATTATGTCGTAAGAACACGAGGCATAGTGAATTTTACATAGCTGAGGTTGTGGCTCTCATAATTGAACATAAACTGAGATCCTGTTGGTAGTATATTACAGCTGAGTGGTTTCAGGTGTATGCAGTAACACATTTACACTTTCTCGACCGACTGTCTGATGGATATTGCACATAAAAATGGTAAATACCAGCTAATATGATTGGCTGTTATAACGCTACCTTTAGGTCAGGTTTACAAGGTACCAGGCTACTACAATATGTTTCCTACTAGATTTGCCCCAGTTGGTAAGGTTTGAGGCTTTAAATCTTAAAAAGATATTCTGAGTTTTGTTTGTTAGGCACTTAGTAACAAGTTAATAAATTATCAATTAGGTGGTTTGTTGGGCAAACAATTCCATACAATAGATCAGACTTTATGCTGATACAGAAATGCCTCACAACATGAGCCCAGGGTTTCTCTAACCTCCCCAGTGAAGATCTGTCTGGTAGATAGACTGTTTTCTCTATTTGCTTTATGATGGCTCATTCCAAGCTGTTACTTGACTCCATGTCTACATCTACATGTTTTGCCATGTGTCTTCCTCTAATTTCATATTAGGACTCTCTGTCCATTACAGTTCTTGTCTCTAACATTCTAAAAGCTGTAATGAAATGAATGATGACAGCTTCCAGTTGTGGCAGTCATTTCAACTTTTGTACTGTAATAGTTTAAAATCACCTTATCACTTGAAAAAACCTTCAGCTAGAAACCTTTCATATGACTTGTGTCAGGGCTTTAATTCACCAGTGGCGAATGTTGTTTTGCCCTCCATATGTAAAGCATGACAGATAGCATTACTGACAGGTTATTTTACAAATTGCTGGGTAGCAAGAGAGCTGAAATGTGTGCATAGTAAACAGTGAAAATTGTCTGTCAAATGCATAAATGCAAAAATATACATTGCAGAATAAAAAATAAATAAATTACATGTTTTCTTGAAATGTTGTGATATGGTATATATGCTGTCACTCAACTCAATGTGTCTAAATACGCACTGAATGAGAGTGTACTTGTTTTGATTTACTTAACATTACATTAACTGTCCTATAATCATCTGATACATTTTTAAAGTTTAGTGGTATACAGAGTCAAAGTAAATATTATTTGAACTTTTTCAGTTTTTAAACTGCATAAAACATGGAGTTGGAGGTTACACTGTAGCTTGATGCTTCACTATCAAAGCATCAATGTTTGATGCTTTGGGGAACGTAGATGTAAAAGGCTTTAATATAGAAAAGCTTTGTGTATTCGAACTTCGAATTGCGAATTTCTACCATGATCACAACATTTCTACTGTTTCTATGTAATGACTTTAAACACAGAACCCAAACATCTCTTATTCTGTACACCACATAAATATGTGCCTCCCTATGCTGTAACAAGAAATCAGACCCATGCAAATGGCTGACATTGATGAATTAATTGCAGTAAGCCAACAGGCCTGTCTGACGAGGGTCTTTATTACAAATGGAATTTCAGCAATCCCTCTACACACACACATACAGTATACACACCTTATTCTTTTTCATTCCAGCACCTCTCAGCATAATTAATGTTTTCTTCCATCACATTCCCTCAAGAACACGCAGTATGCTTCGCTTTTCCAAAAAAAGTTGCTGCCAAAACGTCAATTTAACACCACAGCACTTCATTTCAATGGGAAACAGAAAGAAACACCCTCTTTGATTTGATGGCAATTACTTCAGAAGAGTTCTTTAGTGCTCAATGCACACAGCCTTTGTTTAAGATTTATCTGTTAACAGTTATTGCCAACTAAAAAAGAAGCGAAGTTGAGATGGCTGTTTATAGAGGATTTCCCGAACATTGATTAAGCTTGTTGCTAGACTATTTCCACCATCAGTGGTGGTCTCACAGCAATATTTTTTCATTCTAAGGTTACCTTTTCAAAATCTAACCAGCAGTCTTGCCATCTTCTAGGGCAGCATTCAAACTGTAATGGCTATAAGAGGCCAATCTGAAACCGTCTACAATAGGCAACAGTTTTCTCACAAGGTTTTGGAACAGACGCTCCAAATGAGAAATAAACAATGTTTAAAGGACACTTTTACCATTTAAAGCCCACCAAAACGTTCGAAATTTAGCATGCCCAAATAGACACAGAGATCCAATCAGATTGTGAGGTTAGTGTGAAGAAGGTCCCTGATTGGTTGCCTTACCTTCTATCCTCTCTTTGCGGGGAGTGAGGTTAAACTCGTCAGCTACTGTTAGGGAGGCATAAACAATTGTGATTGGTTAATGCAAGACGTTCCACCATTCCCAGACCCATGCACCATCTCATTCCATTACGCACATTTCCAAAGGCCAAACAAAGAGGCATGCAAATCACCGGGTAAAAGTGAAACAGAAGAGATGGAGTCGGTCACAGCGGAATAACCCATGAGGTGGTGAATAAAGAAAAAGAGAGAGACAAAGACAATCATGCATCTCTCTAACATTCAAAAGCATTTGGCAGGTTATGCTGTGTTAGGCGATTGCTTTCAGCTCCGTGCACAAATGCGTAACTAATTCCTTTTTGTTCCTCTTATCACACGTAGGGGAGAAATGAAAATATAAACTCAGACGTTCTTGCATAATTTCTCAGTGGTGGCTTTCAAATGCCTTTAAACTGTTACTGCAGATCGGATTCGGCTGAGAGGAGCAAAAATATATACTTAACCTGCAGATAGAAATGCCATTGGCATTTTATAGAATGGCTCATAGAAACTAAACACGAGCGATTTGGTGGAATTGAGAAACAGTTCTAATGAGTAGAGGAGGTGGATTGGTGCTCTTCTAAAATGGGCAGTAATGTTCAGTGATCTCTCCTGTTCCAAATAGGTTCCATGAAAGAGGTGAAATGGTGTTTTGTTTTTTTACTAGGGAATTGAAAATGACAATGGTTTTAGTTAGGTATGTAGTTTTTGTTTGTACAAAAACTGTACAAGATTTTACAAGCATTTTGTTTCAAGTCTAATTTCTAAGTTCTTTTGTTTTATGAGCTGAGATGATGTAAACCTGTGCCTCAAAAAATATTTGGACACTTAAACCGTATGAATTTAATGAATGCTACTATATTAAATAACAAAACATCACATCTAGCAGCATTTCAAGCAAAACATTTAACATAATCAAACAAATACAAAAAAGTAAAACCAAATGTTTAAAGAAGACTTAAGTGTCAAAATATTTGAATGGACAGGTGGGTTTGGACGTACAGTGCGAAGAAAAACTGTACCTCCTAAAAGTCTGTAGAGGTTCTCTCTGTTAACTGATTCATCATTGAACATCCCCCTTCATATAAGGTTTATAAGATGATCACACACTTATAAAGCACTTTGATGAAGACTGACTGAGAGCCTGGGGCAAGCGAGTCGACTCCTTAACATCCAAAGATCAAGACCAATGTCTCTTCTGTATCCTATTATGTTTGAGTGAATGATGTCTAAATGCCATCAAACAACTTAAATGAGACACTAAAATGGGTCTTAAAAATCTTTCTTTTTACTCTCTATATTTAAGCACTAAAACCACCCATACACTTTCGCCACTGAAATGTAAAGTGGGAGTTTTTGAGGAAAACGTGTCTCTGGAATCTCTTATTTTCTTGACTCAATGGGCATTGGTCTGGTCTCTGGAGGCCGTGGTCCTGATGTTAACTGAGGATAAAGGAGCGGAGGTGAAGGATGAAAGAGATGTTTTATCTCCTCCGATTAGCCGCCCGGCCATGCGGCAGAGGCTGCAGAGTCCCCTGAGAGGAGCCACCGGAGTGTTGCTCCGTGCTTTCAACAACCTTGACCTGTCCTTGAGTTTCTGCCAACTCGTCTCAAAGCAAAGAGGTGAGTTAGCAGGCCTACTTTGAGATATGGGTGATAAATATAAGCTAGTATGGCTATGGATACTAAATGAAAACTAAAGTCAAGTAGAGGCTTTAATAACTGTTTAAAATTTTTGTAACTTCATGTAATACATTTTTTTAATTGAATTTTTTGTTCTCTACATTTTCAAGCCATTGTCTGCCTAACAGCATTAAAATACATCCGCACCCCAGCAGATATAATACACTATTTAGCTGGGAAGGAACAGGAAGTAGCAGTTGGAGCAGTTGCAGCAGTAGGAGTTGCTGTCTTTAAAAGGAAATGGTTACCTAGGTCCATACTCTTCGACTTGCGACTCTTGATAATCTCTAGCTGAGCAGCATCGCCATATTGTTTGGTTCGCTTTTCCGACATGCTCTGCCTGCCGAAGCCCTCCCGCTGGAACACACCATCCATATCTGTGTCTGGACTGAGTAAACTGTAAAATAAAAGAAATAAGAAAAAATAATCACTATTACATCAAACTTTTGTATTGATACATTCGGCAGATACTTTTATTCAAAGTGAACTGCAGTGCTACATTTTACAAATACATGCATTCACTGAGAATCGAAACTACAACCTTAACGTTGCTAGCAGCATGCTTTACTAGCTAAGCTACAAAAAAGCCTTAATATACATTCTTTATAATATAACAAATGCATTGAATTTGCTTTGCACATATTTGCGCTGATTTTTTATTTTGGCTGAACAAAAATAATAGACCATAGCCAATAGTCAGGGTAGATATATTTAACTTAGCCAAAACATCCGGCTGCTAATTAAAACAGTGTTGAATGTAAGTATATTTTTGTCTTTTGTGATGGTGTATGTGGTTGTTAAATTAGTATTAGATAGCCATATTTAACTTTTTCTGAATGTAAGCCAGGCTGTGAGAGACTGTTTAATGCCGTCTCAAGGTCCTATGTCACAGTACATTTTCACAATGTGTGTCTTCCAATGAATTATGTTTATTATTTTGTACATTACAACCCACTGAACATTCTGTTTGTCTTATCCCTCACAGCCCTGTTTTATTTGCAAAAACTGAGGTACAGAATTCTCACAGACTTTCCTTTAAAGGTACCTAATTCTCCCAAAAAACTATAAATGTAATAAAAAGTTAATAAAGACCGGTAAGACCAATTAAAAAGTATAGAAAGTGACAACTAATATAGACAAACAGAAACAGAAAGAGGGATACAGAGAAATTTAGCAAAGTATAAGCAGTTTGTCTTTTTCAGCAAGGGTCTACTTTAGACAGAGCACTACTTCACCAAACTCCACTGAGTTGGCCATTTTTAAACCCATTTATCCTCCATCCCTGCAGCAGTAGTGTGTTTTACCTCTAAACAATAAACAAGCTGCTGGATTAGACCTCTGTCCCTCCCTACAGTAACAACATTTACAGCAAACAAACCAATGATGCATTTTTCATCCCCTATTATTTTAGGAAACAAACTCATGCACAACTGGCCTGAGAGAAGGTAAGGACACCATGCATGAGATGTAATATCTGGAAACTAAAAACAGAGTGTGTTCAAACTGAATGTACAGATGGATAGAGACACACAGCATGTCTAATCAAGGACAGAGGGGGAGAATAAAATACAGGCTTATTTAGTGAAGCACAGAATGTTTAATTTTAATGTGTGTGTGTGAGTGAGAAAAAAATAGCACAATATTGAGAGACTATGTTGTGCATAACATGCTAAAGAAAAAAGAGTAAAAGGTCCTTACATTTTACTGTTCTCACTCAGATGTTCTAACAAGTCACACTGGTCAAAGTCACACTCACAAAGATACATGTACAAGCAAGCACGCGCACACACACTCTATAGACGTAATGATTTTTACACTGAGCAAATCAAATATCCTATTCTATCCCCTTCCCCTAACACCACCCCTAAACTTAACCCT